>JACEVL010000635.1:197500-353175 GCA_020284085.1 Aporrectodea caliginosa
GATTGTAATAGAAACAGACTAAGAAAATAAAACCAGAGAGAACTTTAACGCGCACATATTGCAGCAGACTTAACAACAATATTTTATAAATGTTGGGAACATCTCGTGATAACAGTTTCCCGGATAAACCACCTCAGTTTCTAGAAAGCATGTAGGCTGAGTCAGACAATGCAAACCGGAGTTAAAGACATGTAACTTAGACGATGTATGACTGGTGTCACGATTTTAGTTTAATTTTGGTATCATTGCCAAACACTCTTATAAAATAACCATCGGGTAATGGAGGGCAATGCAAAAAGGAAGAGAAGTGACGGGGAGGGAAGGAAGAAAGGGAAAGGAAGAGAATTGAAGGGAATGAAACACATCTCAAAGCAGGGTATGGGGTTGGGGGAGAAAAGGGATCCTGTTAGATAGTTAAAGGTGTACAGCGATTTTGTGAGGTACCAAAATGCGCTATAAACTTATAAATATATATATACCAAAATATACTTAAATACACGCAGTCATGTATAGCCAACAAGCCTACAATCCTCTACATACATTCATAAATATACACATTTTTTTTTTCAATTCAAATCAATTTATTGCAACCCAAAAACGTAACAGAAATATATATCTAATTGCAACTCAGAAAAAAACACATAACAACAATATATATCAAATAACGATATAAAGAGAAAAAGAAACCAGGGTAGCAAAGGGGAAACCCAGAAGGGATATGATCCCGCTTAAGTAGGGTCCCCGTGCCTTTGTATTCTGTAACCTAAATTCATCATTGGCCTGTGAAAGAAAGAGAGATATAATGGTAAGGGCCTAATTAAATCAAATAATTGCATGAAAAGAAAAACTTAATTATAATCTTAACTAAGAACTTAGCTAAATGCGGCTTTGTGCCATTCACGGTAATGTGAAGATGCTATGCATACATAGGCCTACACATACAGTATTTCACACACATAGAGTCATAGACTAGGCCTTCATACATAGTATACACTGTACAGGCGGACATAATATTATATAGGGGCCTACAAACACATAATTAATTATTATACTCATGCGTACTTTGCGTAGTTTACATACACATGCATACATTACTCATATACATACACTACAAACGCTAGTACGGGAAATTCCCATTGAGAAAGACCCTATATAAAATTGTTATTATTATTAATTGCAAGTGGTTAGTAAATTTTTAGCGCCTGTGTCCGATCAACGAGGCGCATGAAGCCCAAGTAGCAGTTCGATCAGCATCCGGAAGATCATCCTGACTCACACCCATAGGCAAATGACTGCAAACCGCGTACGCTGGCACAGGCTTCATCTCATGTGCGTATCGCTTTTGTAGGCTACATAGTAACATGAATGCTCTGTGTAGTGGGCAGCCTGGGGCGCACTGCATACAAACACGTAGGCCTACTGTACAGCAGGCAACTGTTCGGCTAACAGCGTAGCTATACGTCTTTACTGTTTGCTGAAAACAGATAGACTTTGCGAAACAGGAAGTTGGCTTTCGATTTTGGAAAATATGTTGCGCACGTTCATTGGAAGCTATTGTTCTTGCGGAATTCACCGATTTCTTGGACTGCGCTGAAGTCATTTATTAAGTTGGCTGCTCTAAATCAGTTGTGTGAGCAAACTACTGATCAATTTTATTTACAATGCCTGGTTTAGAATCATGACCAATACACGATTAAAGGGGTCAGAGTTTGGCAATAACTATATATCTTGAGGTCTTTCATCTGATCAACAATTGTGTTAAGTAGGCTAATTTATTCATTGAAACTGTTTTATTAAAGAATATAATAATAATCATTTTATTACTATTTATTTTTAAATTAGGCTAACCTCTTTTCCCTAGTGTTTGATGTTACTTCGGCCTATCGCTTTTATGAGGTACATAAATGGCGATATAGTAGTAAGTGTCCCGTTGCTAATATACTCGGCTTGAGACGACTGATTTTTTTGCTTTAAGGGCAAAAGCAAGTTAATTAATAAAGAAAATCATGCATCACCTGTGATTACATACAGTGTAATACAATAAGATGTGTTTATTAATTTTGTGCATAGATAAGAACTGACTATCGTCAAATAGACTCAACCACCGAAATCCTTAGTACGACATGCAGAGTCTAATTATAGTCGCCAACTATGATTTGATTCTGCTACTGGCTTGCCGAATAAACAATCACGAATAAGCAAAAACTAACAGAGGTGGGTAGAAAAAGTTGAATTTTGAGAACTTTCGAGCTAAGGAACTGTTAGTAATACATTCGGCCTCAGATTAATAACTAGGCTAAGAGTGTTTCAGATTGACGATCTCATGGGTAACCAGCTACACAGTACTAATGGAAGTTATGATAGAAGTTAAAGGACATTTGCAAAACACAATGGAATGCTGCATGTGCAGAGAGAGACAAGCACTCGACCGAAGATAGTGCCATGCTTTCATTCATTGACGACGACGTAATCTTTAAACGTTTGGATCAACCACAAAAAATAGTCCAGGCGACAAGGCGTCGCGTCCTTCTGCATTAAGGAGTTATCGATTCATTAAGTCTTGGAGGCATTTGAAGCATTACATGCGCATTTTTTCATGGAGTGGATTACTGAAGTGGCAAAGAAACTGGTTTCGACTTCAAACCCATGCTATGCTTTTTCAGATACGGCAAAAGTCGAGGTTTCTTTGGCAAAGATGTTCTGTGTCGAGTATCACCGGTGTTTGTGCCAGAGATGTCTGCGGCAACACAGTCAGAACGTAGCGAGTAAGGTCATTTAGCTATGGCCACTAGAAGTCAAGAACATAATAATTCGTGGCTACTAATGTAACAGTTACCGAAGACGACACCACGCCAATGTCACCTGCACGAGAAGGAATAGCTTAGGTTTATGCGCAATAAGCCAAGAATTACCCAATTCTTTATCGATTCGGAAAGTCAATTTTTTTGAAGAAACTGAAATTAACGAACACGAAGCGTGATTGCCAGGATGAAATCGGAAAAAAAAGATGGCCTTGAGCGAGCGAAACTATAATTTCTTCAGGAAATGGTTTATCTCGCGACTGGTGATTATTGAAACGGAGTTTGTTTGATAGATGGTACTTGAAACATGTTGGAGTCTTTCGATTTCAAGACAATAATTCGGATAATCTAATATACATCCAGGCTTTGAATTGCGATGTTTTTATCCTGGTTACTGATGCTGGAAATTGCTTTTGAGTTATGTTTTTGGATTTTCTAAGAAAACTTGTCTCAAGAAACGATGGATTTCGATGTCCTGTGAAACCCAACAGTCGGTAATTATTGATAGTTGGCAGTGGCAATGTAGTCTGTTTCCCGTTATCTCTATGAACAATGCACAATTTGTTATCCTCTTCCACATATGACCCCTTGGGCTACCTATTGCAAACTAGAGTTTCTGAAGCATAACACAACAGTTTGTTATATGACACAATGTATATGCACCTGTCGCGCCAGTTGAATTACACACTGATGTCTTAATTACTTGGCAAATTGTAGGCCTACGTGAGATTTGTTAGCATAATGATTAGTAACACGCTTGGTCAATAGTAGAATATTATATTAAGTTTATTAAATTAAGTTTAGCTCCTCTGATTGGTGCGCACAACGAGAGGCGCTATTTAAATTGATAGATACAATACAATATAAATTGTGGGGCGCGGTGGTGTAGGGGTATGTTCGGTGCCTTGCAGCCGAAGGGTTGCTGGTTCGAATCCACCTCAAGCCGCCGCGTAGGGACCCTGGGCAAGTCCTTCATTCGCAATTACTCATGCGCTTCGGCGTGAAACTCCGATTCAGTGTCCGCGCTGTAGTCGGGAGCGCCTCTGTGTAGACATCTTGGAGGGGCGCTATAACAAGTGACCTTAATAAATAATATAAATAAATAAATACACTTAAGTTGGTTTATTTTCTTAAGTTAACACGCGTCATAGCGGGTTCCTGAAAGACGTTCTAAAAATAGCCAGCTGCATAAAATCTTCGTTTGTTATTGTAGCTTACCTCTGATCTGATACATGCATATTTTTCTATGTTGGGGCCATATTGGATGCCATCTTGGATAGTAACATTCTGACACTATTGCAACTACGATAAATCGATTCCTTTACCTTGAAAATATTACATTTGACACTTCATTAGTTATTGTATCTAAGCTATGACCTGATATATGCATGTTTTTCTGTTTCGGCGGCCATATTGGCCGCCATCTTGGATAGCAACATTTAGATGCCATTGCCACTATGATAAATCGAGACCTTGACCTTGAGAATATTATATTCGACACTTCATTTTGTTTTAGCTTACCTCTGACCTGATTTATACATGTTTTGTGTTTTGGCGGCCATATTGGCCGCCATCTTGGATAGTAACATTCCGACACTATTGCCACTACGATAAATCGATTCCTTGACCTTGGTAATGTTACGTTTGATACTTCATTTGTCATTATAGGTCTGTCTATGACCTGATATATACTGTTTTCTGTGTTGGCGCCATTATTGGCCACAATCTTGGATAAAATGCATGGGGAGGGGGGTGACCCCGTAGTCGGAATTTGTCGGATTTTGGATATGTTATTCAGCAATGGAAACTGAGCAGGAAACCGTTTTGAAAGCTTCTGAAGCAATTTTGCCCAGGTCTAACTGTATATTGCCTGGACTATTGGTCTGAAGTGTTTTTGACTTCATTTGCTCTAGCCTCGGCATTATGAGGGCGGGTGGCCAGTGCTTTCCCACGCCGTCTCATTTGCTCACCGACAGTGTACTGTCTCATTATAGCTGAGTTGGCTAGGGGACGCAGGTAAGGCAGAAATCTCTAAACAGAATTCTCCCATGATTTGAAGCCCCGATCTCCCGAGTGACACTCCAGCATGGTACCCACTATCGACTATGCTACATTGCTATAGAGCATTACAGATGGTGAAATGCATTGACGAGTCTGTGTTGAGGAGTTCTGTGCAGATGGTCGTGCCAATCATAGAATGCAAAAACGTTTCGAAAGCATCCGCTCTTACCATAAGGGCGAATGAACCGTCTTCGCAGACTTTGCAGGAAATCATGGTTACCCTTTGCCAAGTAAAACCTCCATAAACAACTACTGAACACGTATACACAATTACACAGGGCCTACTCGAACGAATTAATATCCAATTTGCTCTGCGTACAATATAGACCGATCCTTTGATTCCTTTCAAATCCATCGACTTGCCGATGTCAACTTGGTTGCACAAAATATTCGTGACTAATTTTCAAATAACATTAGCTGTAAACCAGAATTTCGTTACAAAACGAAAAATGTTTGTGGTATGTATTTATTTTTGAAAGCAGTTAGGGCCTAGGCATAATATTATGAATAGCCTTCCTGCAACATTACAACTGGTATTAATCTTTGGTCTTTAACGTAACCTAAATTGGAGGTACTAATTGGCAGCTTATGCCTAATCATAACTTCATTGTAACCAACAGATGAACTTGATTTTTTAAATCTTCACTAGAGCGCTATATGAACGCTATTCTCTATACGTGTACATCGTAGGTCTGTTCTGTTTACGGTAACCTGGACAGCAGGGCACTGACACTGAATATTATTATCAGCCTGTGCTATTGACTCGTTTTGCATGTCAGGGCCTGCCACGTCGTCATTGTGTTGAGTGTAGGCTTGAACAGTCAGAAAATCGCCAAAATACAGATTGCGGTCAGCTGCAATAAATGTGTAGATTACATGCTTGTGAAAATCGATCAAAGAAATACGGCATTCGGTAAAATATACAATTTGTGTAATAATTCTGTTGTACGCTTCCCTGCATTGTTGGAAAGTCTTAGTTTTATTAAAATCAAACACGGTGTTGAAAAACCAGGTGTGCGGAAGAGAAAGCGAAAGCGATTTGTATAATAGGTCAAGTTCTAAAATATCTTCTCAAACAATGGATGCAAAAGAGTCAGTTGTTGTCCACAATCTCAAAGAGATAACCGAATGTTACGTATGCAAAGAGACGATGAAAAATCCAAAAATTCTTCCATGCATTCACACGTTTTGCCTCAAGTGTCTTCAGCAGAATGGGGCCACGATGCATAAAGTTCCAGAGGATGCAATGCCTTGTCCAATCTGCAGAAAAGAGTTTACAATTCCACAGAAAGGATTTGGTGGACTAAAAAAGAATCTATTTATGGAAAGGCTTGTGAAAATTAAAGTACTTATGGTTCCACTTTCCAGTGAATCACTTTGCAATTCGTGCTTGGAACCTGACATTTCAGATGCTGAGATGTATTGCCGAGATTGCGATGATAAATTCTGCGCAAATTGCTGTGCTAGTCATATAGGGCAAAAAGCATTTCGAAAGCATGAGTTTTTCACCCTAAGAATGGAGGAAGCCACTTCGCAGAATTTGCAGGAAATCGTTGCTTCTTGTTGCGAAGTACACGAGGAGAAACAACTTATGTATTGTACCGATTGCAGCGAAACTATTTGTGTGCATTGCTTCCAAGAGAGCCACCAAAACCACCGCCTGGCAGATATCAGTTTAGTTGCCAAAAATTTCCGCGAACAGATTCAAAATAACATTAGTTTTCAATCAGAATACGAGACAGGTGTGAAGAGGAAAAAACAAAATTTAGACAATGACGAGGCAATTTTCCTAAGAAAAGTTGATTACTTACAGAGCGCAGTGAATGAAGCTAGAGATGACATGATTCAACTCGTGAACGAAGAAGCGGATTCGTTGATACAAAAAGTTGATGCACTACGGAAGAAAAGATTGATCGACTTTAAAGCAGAGAAGGAATATTATGACAGATATCAGACTACCTTAGAAAGCTTTAAAAATTGTTGCATAAACCTGATAACAATCGGATCACCCAGTGACGTTTGCTGGGCTACAGATGACATAAACACCCGAAGCAATGAGTTGGATGAAGAATATGTGTCTCTGGATGGGCGAACCTTTCATCCGTTTCCAGTCTACTTTAGGAAATCTGAAATGAAAGAGAATATTGTCGGCCAAATTAAAGGTAAGATAAGTCAGATGTAAAACTATGCATTTGCTATTAAATGTATGTTAATGAAAATTTTCAGGACCTATTGAAGCATCATGTCTATGTGACGGTCTTGCTAAGTGTCTATTGGCGGCTCCCCTAAGAAAATACGAATGAGTAAAATATCTCATGCAATTTTTTTAATAAAATTTTATATCTGAGTTGTTATGTGGAATCTGGTGGTGGTGTAATTCAGTGCATATTTCAAATATAACTATTCAGAAGCTATACAGTTCGAAATACTATAATAATATTCGAAATATTCAAGGAATGAAACATTATCTGAAAATAGAATCGATGCACGCTATAAATACAAAAATAGTTTACAGTTAACACGTTATGCACAATATGTTACCAATTTCTCTGGAACGGTAGACGGAAATAATTCTCCCGGACATAATCCCCCGAGCTAGGACACAATCCCCAGATTAGAACTAATCCCCAGGCTAGGATATAATCACATGATATTTCTTGATTCCACTGGAAAAGTTTATTATAGGCTACTAGTCGCCCCAAATTTGTCCAGAATTGTTACATGCAACGGCAATATAACAACTAGTATTAAAAGTATTATTTTCTTCAACCCAGCTTCTATTTAAGCAAGAGTCATTTTTGTCAACCCAATTTCTATTTAGGCAAGAATTACAATGGGCGAAAAATTTAGAACGCTAAAACGATAAATTACCGGAATTTGTTGCATCACGCTACCATTCGTTCATTGTTAATTTAGTTTTAGAAGTGAAAGACATTAACTAGACTTAAGTTAAGACCTAGACGATATAGCAAGTGTTAACTTTATACCTTAATGACACTAACCAGTCTTAACTTTTGATCTAAATAATACTAACAAGTCTTAACTTTCGATATAAATGACAATAACAAGTCGTAAGTTTATACATTAGCGACATTAACAAGCTGACACAATGAACAAAAACCGGGCAATTAATGTTTATAACATTAAATGCAAAAATAGGCTAATTGCACAGAGGTACAATTGATGCAAATGATGTCCGAGGTATTATGTCCTACGTAAAATCGGGGAGGGATTTTGTCCGGGGCATTATGTCCTATAATCCTCTGTGACAGGTGCACAGTCTAGGATTTGCTGAACTTAAGCCATCATCATTGTCTGTTGTAGCTACAGCTCTTCCACTGCATCACGGTCACTCAGATTGTCACTGACTTATTTATTTCAATTATTTTATTTTTATGGTTGAAATAATTATGTCACATTTTCAAACTTCTATGAGTGACTTAAATAGGGATATGTATAATAATAAAAGGCAAATTTAGTTTTTAAAAATAAAGTGGCTAAAATGGGCTCCATTTGGCAGCAAATGCTCCAAAATGCGTTGTCGGCTGGGGCTCCGTCCCAGATCCTGCTAAGGGAGCTTACGACGCTCCCCAGAACCCATAGTCGTGGTAGACTTTGTCCCAGTAGTCCAAATCCGTTAAAATATGCATCGGTGTAATTGTTCACCATTTGAAATAATTTGCCTAACTGACAATATACAGCAAATGAGGGTATTTCTCGAACCCTGTTGAGTAGTTCTGAACATGCTTAAACTTTTAAAGATGATTCAAATTATCTATCACTGTGATTGTTTGTTTTCGTTGGTAGATGAAAGGGGATATGCTAAGGAACCTAAACTGATTAGGAGTCTCAAAGTTGCGATCGACAAAGGTACAGACACAGCTATCAGTGGATTGGCTGTTCTAGACAAGACGCTGTTCTTTACGCGAAGACGGAGTTCAAGTGTTCAAATAATCGATTTGACGAAAAATGTGCTTTGTCAAGAGAAGATGGAAGACCTAAAGGATCCACGCGATTTGAGATCATGCGAAAGAAATCTATGCCTCTATATCATTGATTGGAAGTATGAAGGGAATTCCAACATGATCTTCAGAGTTGACACAAACGGAAAATTGATAAAGAAATGGTCAATAGGATCCATTTATGGTCGAATATCTGTCACACACGAGTCGAACGTTCTTTTGGCTGTTCATTCAGAAATGAAATTGAACGAATATTCGTGCGATGGACAATTGATAAGAGAAATAAAGATCACAATGGATACAGACGCAAAGCATCCGTGGCATGCTGTTAGTCTGCCAAATGGTCACTTCTTGGTCAGTCTTAATGCCAAAGGTGAACAACAACACAGAATATGTACCGTAGATTGTAATGGAGATTTCGTCAGATCTACAGGTCAAATGGAGCAGGTAGATGTTCCAGTCTGCTTGGTTTTTGATGGCGATGGATCTGTTATAGTTGCGGATCAGTTCAATAGCCGCTTTCTGCTCTACAGTTTGAATCCTGGATTCAAACGAGAACTAATAACAGAGAAACACGGCTTAAGGAATCTTCCTGTGAGCAGCTTTGATCTTCATGAACCGACAGGTCAACTATTCGTGACATTCAGTGATGAAGAGATTAAGAACATTATTCAAGTGTTTAGCATCTGAAACTAAAAATTAATGGATTATTTGGAAAGAATTCGATTAATTTTGTTTAAAATTAGCTTGAAACAATTCGCTAATTCACTTTCAAACGCTATTCAACTTACGTTATTCTGATGTAAGCATTTCTCGCTTTTATCGAATTACTCATACCTAATCTAAGTTAGTCTATAATAATTCTATGTCGCCGTTACCGGTTGCCTAATACACAGGTAGCAAGAATCGGTTAAAGCACTAACACTAAGCTTACTTACAGCCAGAGCTGAAAACATATTGAAAAAGCTTCGGACCAGCAACCGAGAATGTTCGAAAGCCTAACACTGTTTCTTTCAAAACAGAGGTGAATGAATCAATATTTATAATAATAACAATATTATTGCTATTATATTTATTGTTATAGAATAGTTATATAAATACACGGTAGACATTATTGAACTAGTAGACTCTATGTTTAGTTAGCGCAAGGTACAATAATGTGAAACTATTTAACTAATTGAGTAAAGTAGTCTACAGAGTATCGATTAGAAAAGCTCATTGAGCTCAAATTGGGCAGCTTCTATAAATTTGTGTAACTTTTCAATTTGATGTGCGTATTGGAAACCTATGTTTAATTTTTTACCGGTATAATTTGTTTAAGGCATTTATCTGTGTCACTATAATATAATTGCATCGCTAATAAAATATTCAATGATGACGAACACAATGCATACACTAGTCCCCGGAGTCGCTAACAGAAGCGTTAGCGACTGACTTGGAGAGTTAGCGACTGACTTAGCGACTGACTTGACTAAGTCACTCGCTTATCGACGGACTAAGTCGCTTAGGCTTATCGACTGACTTAACGACTTGATATCGACTTCTCGGGTAATTAGGTACATCTGATTTGTGTTTGATGATGTTTTATTTTAATTTGGTTGCAATAAAAGAAGATTTGATTTGATTTGATTTGATCTATAATAGTTGCCTAACAATAAAATGCATTTTAGGGCGTAGGCCTACTGTAAAGTCACGTTTCGCTGCACGTCATGGTTTGTGGCCAAATAAAGCGATGGTAAATTAATAGCAAATATTGGCCTATACACCAACCAAGTCAAAATTATCAAACCATTATCGCGTTACATTCAAATCGGATAAGAAACTAATGCGTGCAGCATTCAAGTCTGCCTATATTCGTACGCCTATTGTAGGTATGTCTCCCCAGACATAGGCCTACCAGTAGTTCGCCAAAATGGGCCCAAACACCGGATTTTTCTCGAAAGCGCAAATGGACGCCTGTTTTCCCTAATTTCACAATCAATGTCAATCATATTATCAATTTTTCCGGCATCATCTTTAGTTGTACCGTGTTTAAAGACACTGAAACCAGCGTATTTTCAACGCAACGCTTGCATCGAAGAGACGCCATTTTCAATTAAAGAAGTGCGCCACGTTAGATAACGTGAAAGAAAACTCTGGCTGTTGATAGAATCGACGTATATTATGCTTCGATGGTTGATAGTAAGTCTAAAATTGGATTTCTTGGAAGTTAGTGTAAATCTAGTAAAGTAAGTAGGCCTAAGTAGTACTAGATAGGCAGTAAGGTAGTAAATAAATAATTGCTAATTATATTAAGTGGACAAAGTCGATAGCAGTCGATAGCTTAGCGACTGACTTCGACTTGAAGGCTTAGCGGCGGCGGCGGTGGTGACTTGGTCCAGTCGATAGCCTTAGCGACTGACTTCGACTTGAAGGCTTAGCGGCGGCGGCGGTGGTGACTTGGTCCAGTCGATAGCCTTAGCGACTGACTTCGACTTGAGGGCTTAGCGACTGGCGGCGGCGGCGGATGGCGGCGGCGCCGGGGACTAGCATACACTATCCCTGCTAACCGTTCCATGTATTCCTTAAATTAAGCGTTGAATTTAGGCTACTCATATTGATGCAAGGCAAGCAAAAACAATATGAACACTTTAAAACGTGGAGTTTTTCGTAGTGGAAGTGTAACTTATGTATGGGGCCCGATAGCGCATTGGATAACACACTGGCATAGAGAGCGAGAGGTACCGAGTTCAAGCCCCGTAGGACGGACATGCTTCGTAGGCTGCTATTAGCGCCGTGTATTGCAGGCGGTCTGTTCAGTTAGTAGTTAAGATTGTTTCAATTGCATAACATGTAAATGTACACAGCGCAGTGCGTTTGTCAGGCGCTTCAATAAAGAAAAGATTATTATTATTATTATTATTATTATTATTATTATTATTATTATTATTATTATTATTATTATTATTATTATTATTATTATTATTATTATTATTATTATTATTATTATTATTATTATTATTATTATATTATTATCGTCATCATCATCATCATCATCATCATCATCATCATCATCATCATCATCATCATCATCATCATCATCATCATCATCATCATCATCATCATCATCATCATTATTATCATTATTATTATTATTATTATTATTATTATTATTATTATTATTATCGTTATTATTATTATTATTATTATTATTGTTATTATTAATATTATTATCGTTATTATTATTATTATTATTACTATTATTATTATTATTATTATTATTATTATCGTTATTATTATTATTATTGTTATTATTATTATCGTTATTATTATTATTATTATTATTATTATTTTTTTGTGACATAAGCTACGTTAGTTATGTCCTAGTAACCTAGTTGATATATTTTTAGTTTCAGTAAACAGCCTAATATTGAACAAAATAAGGAAATTTGAAAGATTATAAGGATAACATAAACTTAAGTAAGTTGATGAGTCTTGTTGCCGACTGTTGTCCGCCACCATGACCTTCGACCCAGACCACATGACTTTGTCCTACCGCTTAAAGATGACAGGAATTATATCCCAAGGATTTTATTTAGGAGTTTGATGTTGCCCCGTTGACCAAGTCGCCCTTTGCTGGAACAGATATTTAAAAACCATTAATTATTTCCATTCTTCTTTTTATCTGGCTATACCACTTTCTGTAATGGGTTGCGGTGTGCAGTGTGTCAACCTAGTGATTCATTATTAAACGAATATATATATATATATATATATATATAATATATATATATATATATATATATATATATATTAGGGCGCCCGTTAGCCCAATGCAACAAATTTTAAGTTCATAATTTTTTATGTGGTACCCTCTGGGCCCAGTTGTATGAACGGTCGCAACTTTGGACGTAGCGCTAGTCCAGACTAGATTGGGCTCTAAGCCGGTGTAGTAGGCTGAATAGACTTCCCCTTTTAAACACTCCGGAGTCTATTTATCCCAAAATATATTGAATAGCGGAGTTAATTCTTACTAGGAATAATTGACCGGTGGAGTGTATTGTTACTAGCACTAAAACACTCCTGTTGGTGAATTGACACTCCAGTGGAGTTAATTCTTCCTAGGGCAAATTGACTGGGGGAGTTAATTCTTCCTAGGAAAAAGTGACTGGGGGAGTTAATTCTTCCTAGGACATATTGACTGGGGAGTTAATTCTTCCTAGGACAAATTAACTGGGGAGTTAATTCTTCCTAGGACAAAGTGACTGGGGAGTTAATTCTTCCTAGGACAAATTGACTGGGGAGTTAATTCTTCCTAGGACAAATTGACTGGGGGAGTTAATTCTTCCTAGGAAAAAGTGACTGGGGAGTTAATTCTTCCTAGGACATATTGACTGGGGAGTTAATTCTTCATAGGACAAATTGACTGGGGGAGTTAATTCTTCCTAGGACATATTGACTGGGGAGTTAATTCTTCCTAGGACAAAGTGACTGGGGGAGTTAATTCTTCCTAGGATAAAGTGACTGGGGGAGTTAATTCTTCCTAGGACAAATTGACTGGGGAGTTAATTCTTCCTAGGACAAAGTGACTGGGGAGTTAATTCTTCCTAGGACATATTGACTGGAGGAGTTAATTCTTCCTAGGACATATTGACTGGGGAGTTAATTCTTCCTGGGACAAAGTGACTGGGGAGTTAATTCTTCCTAGGACATATTGACTGGGGGAGTTAATTCTTCCTAGGACAAAGTGACTGGGGAGTTAATTCTTCCTAGGATAAAGTGACTGGGGAGTTAATTCTTCCTAGGACAAATTGACTGAGGAGTTAATTCTTCCTAGGACAAATTGACTGGGGAGTTAATTCTTCGTAGGACATATTGACTGAGGCAGTTAATTCTTCCTGGGACAAAGTGACTGGGGAGTTAATTCTTTCTAGAACACATTGACTGGGGGAGTTAATTCTTTCTAGGACAAAGTGACTGGGGAGTTAATTCTTCCTAGGACATATTGACTGAGGCAGTTAATTCTTCCTGGGACAAAGTGACTGGGGGAGTTAATTCTTCCTAGGACATATTGACTGGGGAGTTAATTCTTCCTTGGAAATATTGACTGGGGAGTTAATTCTTCTTAGGAAATATTGACTGGGGAATTAATTCTTCCTAGGACAAAATGAATGTGGAGGGGGTTAATTCTAATTCTTCCTAGGACATATTGACTGGGGGAATTAATTCTTCCTAGAACATATTGACTGGGGGAATTAATTCTTCCTAGAACATATTGACTGGGGAGTTAATTCTTACTAGGACAAATTGAATGGGGAATTGATTCTTCCGAGGACATATTCACTGGGGGAGTTAATTCTTCCTAGGACAAATTGACTGAGGGAGTTTTTTCGAGGGACCAAATGACTTGTGGAGTTAAATCTTCCTAGGACAAATGGAATGGCGTAGTCTTAGATAAGAAGTAGGAAAAAACTCCTCCAAGCGAAAACAGTCAAATACCGGCTACGCAGTGATAATGATAGTAATAATGAGTCTCCCAGCCCCATTCAATTTGGGTAAAGATTTAGAAACTGAGTGCGTAGGTTTCGTGAGTGTCTGTTAGGGTCAGGGTTAGGCGTCGTGAGAGTTGGTTAGGCGTCGTGAGAGTCGGTTAGGGTCAGGGTTAGGGTTAGGGTTAGTGTCGTCACAAGAAAACATGGTACCTTCCTCACACCATGCCAAAAAGATAATGTGACACGCCAGTAAACTTACGCACAACGATACTAAATGTTCGCCTCAATATGTCCTAGGAAGAATCAACTCCACAAGTCATATTGTATTGTATTGTATTGTATTTAGAAATTTATAAAGCGCTTCTCACAGTAATACCCAATCAGAAGCGCTCCCAGTGCGAAGAACTCTGCGAAAAAGAAACGTCTTAAGACACCGAGAAGAGGCCGAAATACCCCCAGTTAGGATCACAGATCGAATGGTAGAGGGAAGGTCATTCCAGGGCATCGACCAACAGATGCATAAGCGCGATGCTAGGCAGTAGCAGTCAGCGACCGAGGTACGAGAAGGTCATACCGGTCTAAGGAGCGGAGTGAGCGACCAGAAGCAGCCGAAAGGGGTCGGCGAATTGAATCACAAAGATAGCGAGGAGCCAGACCTAAGAGCACCCTGGATGTAAGAAATAGGATTTTGAAACGAATTCGGGCGATGAGGGGAAGCCAATGTAAATGCTCAGTCATGAAGGTCGAAATATGAGAGAAGCGAGGAAGACGGGCTATCAAGCGGGCAGCTGCATTAAGCACTGATTGCAGTGGAGACAACCGACATTTCGGAAGACCAGCAAGTAGAGAATTGCAGTAGTCAATTCGTGTGCAAACGAATGCATGAACCATAGTAGTGAAAATAGAGGAGGAAACAGATCGCCTAATCGCTCATATGGTCCTAGGATGACATAACTCCTCCAGTCAGTATGACCTAGGAAGAATTAACTCTCCCAGTCAATATGTCCTAGGAAGAATTAACTCCCCAGTCAATTTGTCCTAGAAAGAATTAACTTCCTCCAGTCAATATGTCCGAGGAAGAATTAACTCTCCCAGTCAATATGTCCTAGGAAGAATTAACTCCCCAGTCAATTTGTCCTAGAAAGAATTAACTCCCTCCAGTCAATATGTCCTAGGAAGAATTAACTCCCCAGTCAATATGTCCTAGGAAGAATTAACTTCCCAGTCAATATGTCCTAGGAAGAATTAACTCCCCAGTCACTTTGTCCTAGGAAGAATTAACTCCCCAGTCACTTTGTCCTAGGAAGAATTAACTCCCCCAGTCACTTTGTCCTAGGAAGAATTAACTCCCCCAGTCAATTTGTCCTAGGAAGAATTAACTCCCCAGTCAATATGTCCTAGGAAGAATTAACTCCCCCAGTCAATATGTCCCAGGAAGAATTAACTCCCCAGTCAATTTGTCCTAGGAAGAATTAACTCCCCCAGTCAATATGTCCTAGGAAGAATTAACCCCCAGTCACTTTGTCCTAGGAAGAATTAACTCCCCCAGTCAATTTGTCCTAGGAAGAATTAACTCCCCAGTCACTTTGTCCTAGGAAGAATTAACTCCCCATTCAATATGTCCTGGGAAGAATCAACTCCCTAAGTCAATATGTCCTAGGAAGAATTAACTCCCCAGTCACTTTGTCCTAGGAAGAATTAACTCCCCCAGTCAATTTGTCCTAGGAAGAATTAACTCCCCAGTCACTTTGTCCTAGGAAGAATTAACTCCCCCAGTCACTTTGTCCTAGGAAGAATTAACTCCCCAGTCAATTTGTCCTAGGAAGAATTAACTCCCCAGTCACTTTGTCCTAGGAAGAATTAACTCCCCCAGTCAATTTGTCCTAGGAAGAATTAACTCCCCAGTCAATTTGTCCTAGGAAGAATTAACTCCCCAGTCACTTTGTCCTAGGAAGAATTAACTCCTCCATTCAATATGTCCTGGGAAGAATCAACTCCCTAAGTCATTTGGTCCGATCTTAAACGAAAACACTCCCGGAGTGTTTATTCGCTGGGTGGAGTGTTTTTGTCCTAGTATGAATTAACTCTAGAGTCAATATACACTATATACTAGGATAAAAACACTCCCGGAGTCTTTTCATACTGGGAGTGCATTCAGCCTCCTACACCGGCCTTGCCAATTAAATTGGGTTGCGTGAAGACGTCGTTACCCACTTGCGCCCAACTACCGCTACGCCTGCGAACAGCCAGGCGTAAAGTCCTTAGGCCGTCTTTGTGAACGAATTGGAAGATGGCGGCTGTTGCGATTCGTCGGTTTAACAGAATTTTCAGACGCCAAAGAGCGTTTAGGGATCGCCGAAATGCACTGGACTCGTTCTCGGACGATGAACTTTACGATACTTTCATGAATTGTTAATAATTTGTGACGAATTCAGCCACAATATAATGTTTAAAAATGCCCATGTCACAACGGCATGGCGTTTAGCTTGCCGTGTTGGAAAATTAAATTTTCTCAGCTGCGAGGTTGAATGTGTTGTGTGAAAGAGTACCTTAATATTTTCATTAGTCAATTTTGCGGGGTAGTAATACTGTGATGAAACATTTGTGATTAACCGGATTATCTACCATATAAATGCACATAATCAACGTTTGAATTCTACGCGAGTCCGCAATTGTAATTATAAATACTTTTGCGCATGCGCCATCAGCCATAAATCGTAAAACCATTTACGCTGGGTTTTACCACCCCAATTATAATTTGGCCACGCCCATTCTGGGCCGGGACTTGTTAGGCCAACGCTTGCGCCCGGTTCATGCACCCCGTTTTCAGACGGCTCACATTTTCGGCCTACCAAGGCCGGACTTGGCCGTTAGGCTGGCGTAAAGTTACGACCGTTCATACAACTGGGTCCAGAAGTTGTTACACCTGTTAAGTATAACAAAGGGGTAAAATTTCAGAATTTTATGTTAATGTTTACTGGTAGCTCAACACGAGTAAAGTTTCTGCTGTATCGCGATCTTTAGTACATGTTCGAGTTTCGTTGTTTATTGAATTTGTTTGATCATTAGGGCCTATACTTGTTACTTACTGATTTATTAATTTATTTGGTCTGATTAATGTAAAAACTGTTTGATGTAGCACATGTAGATGCCATTTCAATGATTACCATTGTTGAAGACAGGTTTTCTTAGAAGACTATTGCGGGCCATGCATAGGCTATGTGGGTAGCGTGGACGCAGCATTAGCTAGAACACAGGACAGAAAGGCAAAGAGACTGAAGCGTGTGGATTATCTCAGAAGTAAAGAAGAAGAAAGTAAAAGACAGAATATCACAATTCGGCAGATGATGAATTGACTTCAGAAGAAGATTTAATCTGAAGCTGCTGAAGTCGAGTCTAATTTAGAACCACACTGCTCACCAAGAATTACTAAACTGAGTTCTGCGCCTATAGTTACAGAAAAGTTAAGAGCTGCACTTGATCGAGCCAATGTCAGCAACCATGGTGCAACATTTATTTTGGCTAAGACTGCAAGAAGCCTTGCACAGGACATTTCTAGCTTCACTGTCAATCCTGAGACAAGAAGAAAAGCGAGACTAAAGTTTCGTGAACATACGATCTAAGCTGTAAAAGTCACTTTTGATCCGTCCTTACCTCTAGTTGTGCAGTGGGACGGCAAAATATTGCCGGATATATTACAGGTTGTGAGCAGGTTGGGTTGACCGGTTAACAGTCTTGGTATCAGGTTTGCATTGTACCGTAGCAGCTTCTCGGTGTGCCGAAGCTTCCAAATGGTACGGGGGAAGCAACCATAGCAATGCCGTTGTTACGATGGTGCAATAGTGGAAGAGAAAAAGTGGAGCTTGTGGTGTGAGAGAGACCAGGCTTGGCAAGACCCTGTTGTACCGTACACCATGTCCACAAAATTGTGGTCAGAGATGTGTTCAGACACTGTTTTGGTCCATCATCTTAGCCTGACAAGCAACAGCAACGCCAAAAGAAGGATGATTAGAACTTTAAAGAAACAAATCTCCAATGAACCACTCAAACGAATCCAGATGGAGCCCAAAGTACTTGCACCATTCCTGTAAAGGAACTTGACGACTTTGTCACAACCAGTACCATTGCATTCTTACACACACGGGTTGCCGATTAGAAGATCCAGACCCTTGAAGATTTCCAGCTAAGCAAGAAATATGCCAACATTCTGACAGTGGTAAATGACGGAGCAGATTGTACTTTGAACCTGATGCAGGACTTCACAGCTCCATTACAATAAGTGAAGAACAGAAACAGTATCTGCTGCTGGTTGTCTCACGCTACATAGCCAAGTACCTAGAAGCCAGAAGTTGCTGCTTGTCGATGATGATATTGCGCAGTATTAGAGTAGGACAACTAAGGTCACTGATGACTAGTGATTGGCTGGGTCGACATTGTTATCTATTTTATTAAAAGCATAGTCCTGATAAACACTTGCCAGTAGGCTACTTTGTTGATATTGTATCAGAAAAACTTCAGTTATAACTAACTGAGAAATAAGAAATAAGCGATAATAACACATTTTCGGAAAATAATTTTGTTAACTTTACAGGTGTTGAGCGACCTTTAAATAAGCATCCAAAAGTCTAAAAAAATTACCATAACCTTCTCTCATGATAGACAACAAAATGGGAGGGTACCACCGAAAATATTCAGAAGTTCATTTTTAACGGGCGCCCTAGTATATATAGAAGAAGGGAACTAAAAAGATGGAGGAGGGACAGCAGTAGGAGGAGACGACCTCGATAACAGTCTGTTGGATTCAAATTATGTGGCATTGATGATCATCCTAGAAAATATTTTGCCAAGGGTAATGAAAGCTCGCCCATCGAAAATCACTCAAAATAAAAGGAATTTGCTCTGAAATAAAGCTTAGGAACAATGTGCTTCGATATCGTTGATATTTTTATTACCAGTACATTCACTGTAACTGAGGGCAAAAGTTGACCTGTTAATATAAGTGCTGTATAATTTGAAGCATAATTCATTTAGAGTTAAATATTGTTCAGCATAGTAGTAGGCCTACACGTATGTTCCTCGCACACATTTTGTTACGGGCTTCAGATTCGGACTCGGTTACCCTGTATGCGTAACAAGTACAATGAATAATCTCTACAATCCTAATAAGCTCACTGAACTAGAAATTGAATTCGTCCATGCTGTACGCTAAAATGCGGTTCGCAATTGCCATTCCAATAAGATCATTCTATCTATGAAAAAATAAATAGGCTAATGGTTGTTGCTTTGACTAAATTTCCCGTTCAAAGAACGGCATTTAGAGTGTATGCTAACAATTTTATAGGCAGACGACTTCAGCGTAACGTATGTATTGTGTAAAGTGCAACACAGATCTTAGATCTTATACACTAGAAATGTTATTAAATTTAGAACTAGATCATGGCCAACGATGATCAGCGGAAAAATCAAAAGAAAACTGTCGACAAAGTAAGTAAATCATTTCAGGCGCATTAGTGATTCAACTACAAAGTCAGACTGGACTCCCTTTCTAGCTGCGCTGGCGATGCTATAGATAAAGCAGTAGGTTGAAGGGTTTACATTGAATTGAGCGCGCACAATAATTATTCGCCGACCTTCATCTCAGCGACCTCAATTCGCCGCCGCGAAACAGAGCGCCGACACAATTCGGTGCCATCGAACACAGCGAATACACAATTCGCCGCCATTCATTTCAGCGACTCTTGCGTTTTGTCAACTGGATTATTTTGAAATTAAACGAATGTTGATTGATTGATTGATTGATTGATTGATCTTATGATAACAATGTCAAAGTTTATTTTAATGATAAAACGTTCATTTAAGCGACTCTTATGATAAAAATGTCAAAGTTTATTTTAATGATAAAACGTTCATTTAAGCGACTCTTATGATAACAATGTCAAAGTTTATTTTCATGAAAAACGTTCATTTAAGCGACTCTTATGATAACAATGTCAAAGTTTATTTTACTGATAAAACGTTCATTTAAGCGACTCTCATTTCGGTTCATGCACAGGTTTTATAGACGCCCAACCCCGCCTTATTAAGAACAATGTTGCTTTGATTTTGCTTTGAAGTTGTAGTCAAATAATAATGAAATGGGCGGCGGCAGCAATTAATCAACTTCGGCTCCGTGACGAAGATGCCGAAACAATTTTGCATTGATTTTGCTTTGAAGTTCTAGTCAAGAACACGTGTTGTTTACGCCCGGTATTTAGTATTGAAGCAGCGCTGAAATGAATGGCGGCGAATTGTGTAGTCGCTGTGTTTGATGGCGCCGAATTGTGTCGGCGCTCTGTTTCGCGGCGGCGAATTGAGGTCGCTGAGATGAAGGTCGGCGAAATGTGCGCGCTCAATTCAACGGATACCGGTTGAAGTCAGGATAAAGCTTAATCTGGAGTTAACTTTAACTCGATAGTCTAGTGGTTAGCGCGCTGGACTGTCAATCGAGAGGTCGGGGGGTTCATCCCCGCCAGGACAGAAAATTTGGTTCGAGATTTCTGTTCCTCCAGCACCCCCTAGCCAACTCAGTTATGATGAGTACACTGACCGTACACTGTCGGTGGGAAGATGAGACGGCGAGGGAGATGATTGGTCACCAGCCCTCTTATGCCGAGGCTAAGAGAATGAAGTTGCTAACACTTAATTCATACCCATGGCTGCCTCAGGGCTAGCTCAAGGGACTGCTCTCCTTCTTCTTCTAACTTTAACTATGTCAATATCGAAAGATTTAGAAACTTCCAAGTGATTTACATCTTCCACTGTCTCCAGAAGGTTAAAAGGTGATTTGAGGCTTATTGGAATATGATTCAAGTATGGTTTTTGTATTTCAGCATAGTGCTACAAAAACAAGCAACACAGAATCT
The DNA here is from genome assembly GCA_020284085.1 of Aporrectodea caliginosa. NCBI lineage: Eukaryota > Metazoa > Annelida > Clitellata > Crassiclitellata > Lumbricidae > Aporrectodea > Aporrectodea caliginosa. The sequence goes on from JACEVL010000635.1 coordinate 218,698, forward strand.
GATGAACTAGTGTTCATAAATAATTTGCATGAAGCCAATACATATTGTATTAATTTCAATATTACTACAGTGCTTATAAAATGCTCACTCGGCATCTTCGTCATAGTAAAAAACTGAATACTGCTTCGATTTTATTATTTCCTTAATTTATTGGCGTAATTCTTCAGATAATTTGATTAGTTGTCGTTGTTATGTGCAGGCTGGAAAGGTCGATAAAAAAGCCAGCAAGCCCAAGAAAGCTCCAGCTGCAAAGGTAGATAAAAAAGCCAGCAAGCCCAAGAAAGCTCCAGCTGCAAAGGTCGATAAAAAAGCCAGCAAGCCCAAGAAAGCTCCAGCTGCAAAGGTCGATAAAAAAGCCAGCAAGTTCAAGAAAGCTCCAGCTGCAAAGATCGATAAAAAAGCCAACAAGACCAGTCCAGCTGCAGCGGTCGGTAAAAATGCCAAGGCGGTTGGCAGAGCTGCCCAATCAGCTGCGATCGAACTTAATGCTATCGAGATTGAAGAGACAACAGGTTAGTAAGTTATTAAGTTAGTTAGTAAGTCAGTCAGCTAATAACCTCTCGCGTCGATATCTAATGCAGACGGCATCAGCTAGCGACGCACTAACAGCAAAACCACACCGTGATAATGTCTATCACGAAGATCAGTTCACAAAGAAAGAGAACATGGCAGATATACAATCTGAAAAAGGTAAGTATTAAGTAACCTAAAAGGTTTACGTTCAAAACCGCGATCACAAAACAGCGATCGTCAAAACCGCGATCACAAAATAGCGATGCACAAAATAGCGACTGCATAAAATAGCGATCATCAAAACAGCGATTTCACCGATATTTATAGAACGTTTTAAATGTATCACGAAGTATATAAATTATAGGCTATACATAATTATAACAAATGTGTAGCCTAATGTTAAATTTGAAAACTTAAATTATGTCTAATTCCATGAAGGCAGTCCAGTAGACCCCTGTAGGTCGATTAGTGTATTCGCACGGATGCTTTTTATTTTTTCTGCAGCTCTGTAGATTCTTCGAGATCTGTATTGCGATGTAGGGGAGACTGAGGTTGAATGTAACAAATTTCGAATTTCACATGTTTTCGGGTATTTATAACAAGGATAACTGTAATCTTTTTACGTCAAACTATAGCCTAATATGTTGGCTATATAATGGAAAAGTATCAAATGGTTTGCTTATCAAATACAGCCGAGACCATCAAAATAATGAGCATCGCCGGGTGTTACTTGTTACCCCACTAACGGGGTAAGTTGTAACATGAGCAGAGGCATGTTGTAACAATATTCGGAATGAAAGTTTTAAAAATCTAATTTGATTCTGTGACAAATTGTAACAGGAAAAGTGTTGTAGTTAAATCTTAAAACTAATCCACCATGTTAGATGTGTTCGTTGCACAGTGTTGGACACTTTAGTAGGCCATAGTTTCTTGTAAATAAAGTTAAATTTTGCAAATAACGGCTGTTGCAAGTTACTCCGTTGTAACGTAAACATGAAAAAACAGAAACATAGTCAGGTTGCGACATTGTCAGTTATTGTTGAAATGTTCAGTATCCAATTAGGCCTAGACCTAGGCCTACTGCAGCCTAGTCTATATAGGAGCGTCTTTTAGAGATGCTACTTGCAATGATCACAAACGTACGAGTCTGGACGATCTGCATCAGTGCATGCTTTATGAGCCCAATTGCCACATACAGTGCACCTAAACCACCATTCTCCGCCCTTGCCAAACTCCCCACACACAAAGCACCTATCATTAGATGAGGTAAGGTCTTCTGTAGATCTCCTTACTGCGTTATAAACTTTCTTGGATTTATTTGCATTTACGTCATCGTCTTCATCGGTGGTGTCCTCGCATAGCATTGCAGTTAGTTCATCATCGTCGTCATCACTGTCCTCTGTTTCAGATTGGAGAGTTATTTCCATTATAGCCTTACGCACTTCTGCGGGGGTCAATTTCTTCATCTTCAGTTTAACAGTTTCTGCACTTGAATCTACTTTGGCACTTGACTTTCCTTTGGCACTGAATGTAGAAGACTTTCCTTTGGCACTGACTGCAGAGGATTTTCCTTTGGCACTGACTGCAGAGGACTTTCCTTTGGCACTGAATGTAGAAGACTTTCCTTTGACCCCGACGGCAATTGACTTTCCTCTGACACTGATGACACTTGACTTTCCTTTGGCACTGACTGCAGAGGATTTTCATTTGGCACTGACTGCAGAGGACTTTCCTTTGGCACTGAATGTAGAAGACTTTCCTTTGACGTTGACGGCACTTGACTTTCCTTTGACACTGATGGCACTTGACTTTCCTTTGGCACTGACTGCAGAGGATTTTCCTTTGGCACTGACTGCAGAGGACTTTCCTTTGACCCCGACGGCACTTGACTTTCCTCTGACACTGATGACACTTGACTTTCCTTTGGCACTCACTGCACAGGACTTTCCTTTGACCCCGACGGCACTTGACTTTCCTTTGGCATTGACCGCATTTGCTTTTTGCTTTTTAGGCCTTCTACTACTACATTCTTGTTCCAATTGCAGTTTTTCTGATGTGTCAGTCAGTATGGCTGCATGTCTCTTCCTAGCACCTGTTCTGCTTGCCTTCCTTTCTGATGCTTGTGGATGCAATAATCATAGACCTACAGTAACTAATAGGACCTAGTCTACTATTATCGGTTATAATGGATCCGGCTTAAAGATCCACTGGGGTTTGTTGTAACATATATTTGGGGTAGGTTGTAACATGTTACAACTAACCCCAGTTGATGTGGTACATCCAACCCCGCTAGTATATGGATCTAGTTTTTATTTCATATCTTTGGAAATCATCAACTTCCGATAATATCGCTCACACAGACGCTGCTTGAATAACAACCCTTCTAATAATGGCAATCAGTATAAATGTAAAGCGCAGATACAGTGTGTCATGAGAAAAAAAACAAAAAAGTCTTAAACTCACTTTTAGGCCAAAAATTTTTGTTTGATTTATACTAAATTTATTTGTGAAAATTATGCGTCGAAATTTCGTTGACGCTGGTTTGTCGACTTGATCTACATATAGATCAGTAGAAGCTGGTTCCCTGCTCTCCAGTGACGGAGATCTGATGTTTGTTACATTCAACCCGTGTTACTTTCGACCTCGGTCTCCCCTACTTAACTACAACATTTTAAGTTCAGTTAAGTTGGCAATCAGGACCAATCAACGCTGTCATATCCGCTCTATCTCCAACAACCTCAAAATTAATGATCTAGTAAAATAATTAACTCTGATTAGGTTCGCATCAGGACCAATCAACGTAGGTCTACATTAAATAAGTCAATCTTCGAATTTGATCGCTGTTTTGATGATCGCTATTTTATGCAGTCGCTGTTTTGTTCATCGCTATTTTGTGATCGCGGTTTTGACGATCGCTGTTTTGTGATCGCGGTTTTGAACGTAGACCACCTAAAACACCATTTTAAAATATAGCAGTATTCCACTATTTGTCCAGATACATGCGCATATTATATAGGCTAGGGCAGAGAGCGCCTTGGAATAGTTTCCCCTTACGGCGGTGGCGGAGGATAGTTTTTCTGAAACGGATAAAATTCCCCAAATTCTGGCTGAATGAACGTTACTCATGTTCGGTCATTTGGGGGCGTGGGGCTTCCTGTCAACGGTTTGGGTGGAAGAACTGATTCGTTTTAACGCAGGGCTGGTCGCAGCAACATCTTAAGTGGCGGCAGTATTACATTGGGGAAGATTTGGGAGAAAATTAAACTGAAGTTCTTTAGCTCATCCAGTCGCCCAATCACTATAATCCTCACCAATTACTGCCCACAAAGCACCTTCATAAATTCTACTGACAAGAAACAGGACCTACATTTGAATTACTGTACTTTCACACAGTACCTCATTAAGAATATTATTATTTATCATCCTCTCACTACACAGATATCAAAATTGGACTTATCCTAGTCTTAGCGTTTGTTCTAGTATCTAACCTGTTTCCGTTTCTAGACCTGTTTATGTTCGTCAGTACATAGCTGTAGATCTAACTGTAAATCAGACTGTAACTGTAAATCAGAACTTCTATAACTGTTTATAATATTGCATCGGTTCTATGTTTGCTTTTTGTTCTACTATTGTGGTACTTTTTCGCCACTACTAAGATTGGCTGTCTTAAAGCATGCGCGTTTTTGTCTCGTGCTAGTAGAAGATTATTTACTTACTTACCCAAATGTTTGAATGAATTACATGATTTTTAAAGCTAATTAAACTATACAAAATGACATTGCTTTTCTTAAAACAGCTGAATTACTCTAAAAAATGCTTATTGGTGTAGAACATAGGCCACATTTTTCTTTCTGACTTTTGTTCTTAAGAAGACGATGACGAAGCTGCAGATGATCCAGAAAGCGGAATTGATATGAAGAGCATTATCAGTTGTTTGACCTGTTGCATTCGAGGTTCGATGGCTGCAGCAAAAGCCGCCGAGTCCATGGGTGATGCAGCTGTCGTCTGCCAAAAATGTGGAACAAAGTTGAAAATCGGCAAACAGAAAGGAGGAAAAAGTCGTCTCTGTCCCAAATGTGCAAAACGTTAAGATCAATGTGTCTGATACTGGTGGCACATTATAATATATTAATGATTTTACTATGCAGTTGCATAACATTTTAATTACATATATTAAATTTCTTGTGTAGTAGGGTGACCCACTGGCTCTAAAAATAAAAGTTTTAAATGCACAAGGCTGCCCTTGTTACACATGAAAGCATGAACTTGTATGCAAAATTTTGGACAGATTGAACTATATTTAGAGGTAGCTCCTTTCGCAGACCTTACACTATGTAGTATGAACTTGTCAAAAGACATGTATCATTTTGAATTTCAAGGCAGTTATTATTTTGAACTATGAACAGCGTAATAAAATATATACCGCAATGTTACTGCTTAGTCAGAGTGCATTAAATGCAATCAATCTGTAATGCAATATAGTTTTCGATAATTATCCAGTCCGTATCAATCACCGTAATTGAATTGCCGTAGAGCCCGCAACCCCCGATTATTTAATTATTATCTTAACCTTCGCCATACGCGAGAAAAAAAACTACGTCTTCTATGCTTGGGGGTCCAAATGACCCCCAAGGTATACCTGTTCCTGGGCATGGAATTTGATAATTTTTGTTTCGTTTTTAATGTTTTATGGGTCAGGGAATTTATTGCAGCTACTGCCAAATGCGTGACCTTCACGGATGACCTTGAAATTCAAGGTCACATGCTTTTTTACGTGACCATACCATCATCAGGTGTATCTCTGCTTCTACGCATGCTATCTTGAATATTTGTTTTCAGAAATTCAAGGCCACGTGATTATGCACGTGACCTTACCTACCTCAACTGGAACAGTCATTTTTGTTTGTTTATATGTTGTAAGTCTACAAAATTTCGAAAAAATAACACAGACAATATACAGTGAAACGTTCTACCAGACGATGGCCCTTGACACTTTTCTTCACCCTTCTGGATATAGCTGCACATAACGCATCCGTGATTTGGTTTCATCAACATCCTGAATGGGTGGATTCTGCAAACACTAATCAGAAGGACAGAAGGAGAGCATTCATATTGGAAATGGGGAAAAGTATGTGTCTTCCATGGATCGACAGCAGAAAAAGCACGCCCTGCGTAAGCGGCAGAAAATCGATAAAGCGGGCTTTGGAATACGTGAATCTGCCTGTTCCTACGACAACACAGAACGACACAGTCATCATTCCTCAGAGAGGACGATGTCACATGTGCTATCGAAAGAATGACACCAAGACGAAGCACAGATGCAGCACGTGTGGTCAATTTGTTTGTGGTAACCATTCCACACAATCATTTACCTGTTCCGAATGTAGTTAGATACACTGGCAACAAGTCATAAACAAATTATGAGGAGTGAAACGATGTAACATAACATATTCCAGTTGTGTTTTGTTTATATTTTGTTGAGTTCCTTGTACCAAATAACCATAGGAACCAAAAACTTCGTTGTTCTAACAGGTATAATAGCAGAGATAGGTATGGTCATGTAAAAATCATGTGACCTTGAATTTCAAGGTCTTCCGTCAAGGTCACGCATTTGTCAGTAGCTGGAGTGAATTCCCTGACCCCTAAAACATTAGACACAAAAAAATAATCTTCAAGATACCTTGCGTAGAAGCAGAGATACACCTCATTGTATGGACACTAATGATATGGACATGAATTTCACTCTAAGACCTCACCAAAATGACGTCACAGCGTCAGAACTAAGCGTCAACGTATGACGTCACTCATACCATTTTGACAAGAAGGAATTTATAGGAAAAGTCACCAAAGGAAACTTTTTGGTGCCCACATTTTAGAAAGTTACAGATGAAAATATACCCCTGGGGGTAATTTTGACCCCCAAACATGTGGCGAAGGTTAAGGGTTGACCGGCGAGATGAGTCCTATGAGACTTCACCGGAAGCCCACCATTCAGTTTGCATAATTTGTGTGTTGTTATTGTGCTTTGTTTGGTGGTGAATAACCTACTTACTTACTTACTTACTTACTTACTTACTTACTTAATAAATTACTTACCGTACTTGCACGTGTTGGAACATGAAATAATTTCCGATGACTGGAGACAATTTGCTGCAAGTATTGTTTCTGTGACTCATTCCTAGTTAGTACATCATTGTAAGACTCGATCAGAGCATCTCCGCGTTGTGCGCAGTCATTAACGACCTTCATTTACCTTACTGGAAAGTTGTGTCCAATGGCCAGAGAACAGAAGGCTTTGATAGGAAAACTGTGTCTTATTTTTGACCCTATAGGTAGTCTACTACGAAGCTCTAACCGTTTTAAGATCTTATGACATACGCCTCCACTGCCCTTCAGTGAAGTGTGGTCGAAGGAACCTCTGAACCTCTGTCCAGCCGTTTCATGACTAGGTGGGTGAGTAGAGATTTCACCGACATGCTCAGCAAACGATGCAAATGGCACAAGGTGCTCGATGAAATACAAGATGATGACTCAATGCCTCCATGTTTGCACTGTTGCATCTCTGATGACACGCTCTATGTATTCATGGTGTACAAGAAGTTTCAAATCATTGAATGGTGACAACTCTATCTACTTGCGATTGGTTGGCTAAGTACTTTGCTTTCGAACAGCCGCTTGATATTTTTGCGAGTCTCTCTGTTCGTCAAGATTTTGGCAATACCAGTTATACTTGAACTTGAATGATCTTTTTTCTGAATTTTTAGAAATAGAATATGATAACACACTTTTGCTAAGGCTAAAACTACTACGTCTTACTATGAACATATCACCCATGCGTTAAAACTTTCGCATTGGTTTCCGGTCCAGCAAAGGATTTGTTTTAAATTGGGAATAATCGTTTACGAAACATTAAATGCTGGCCTTCCACAGTATTTAAATTCTATCGTACAGACTTGTAACTGATCATCTTTCTCTGGTCTAGGACTAGAGCGATTCTTGGTGAATGATCATTAGAGGTTGTGTGAGAATTCGACCGCATGTGGCTAATTATTATTAATAATAATATTATAATAGAATAATATATGTCTGTCTATCAAAGGCTTCCGTTAAGGTGTTTTCTCACGGCGTCATTCGCTAGGGGCGACGAAAAACATTTGAGCGAATCCATAGAAGCAGGTGAGCGACAGCGACTTCGGTAGGGGGAGACAAAAAAGATTTTACACAACGCTCGCGAATCCAGTCCGGATACAGTAGTTTATCAGTCACTTCTCTCAAGGAACATTATATGTGAGCAAAAAGTGACATAACTTTTGAATAGATAGAAAGGTACCTTTCAAGTCATGTTAAGTCAGGATTGTGAGTCTGGAATAATTCTGAACAAATTATCATAATTTCCTAAATAAAGACAGTTAACCTTCACTTGTCAGTTTTCTCACTGATTTCTAATAAATGAACACAACGTTAGCTTCTAAACTTTGTTATCAATTCATATATAAGAAAACACGCATTAACTTGATTGTAAGTAGATAAAACATGATTTTTTTTATTCCAAAGCAAACATTGAAATACGGTCTAGCTCTTAGGTGATTGTTCCATTTATCATCAATTTTAACCTAGCTGTAACATCACATAGGTGACATCAATCTCTTCCGAGCAAATGACATGTACGTAAATAACATCAGCATGTTGTGATTAAATTTTCCTATATAGCTAAACAAGTTAACATAATAAGTGTATGGCCGTCGCATCTGTAAAATTACATCAGTCAACTTCCACAGCCAACGTGCATTTTAAAATACTGCATTCAAATTAATACTACATGACGAAAAATGCAAGATTTAAAGAGACATAATAAAGAGACATGAACATTTAATAGACAGCAAATAGGTAACAAGTGTAGAATATCAACAGCACCACTGCCTCCTCTCTCTGGTCTCTATAGCAACCGGATTGGTTTCTCCACTTGGTGTCTATGGTCAACTCCTCTGACCTGACGCAGCGCTCGTGAATAGGCTGGTGCGCTTCGCTTGACATTAGAGTAGCGCTTTAAAAATTTGGAATTTACGATTATGATCAGCATATAATGAATAACTTTCTGAAATAGCTTAATGAATACAAATAGCTGTAAACGTAATCGAAACATCAAGTTTTCTGCAGGGTCCAAGAAGGCTAAGACTCGGTAACCATCTTTATCACAGGTACTCTGCTAAAACAAAATCGATATGCAGGTAGAAACAGCCAGTTCCATGTAACACCATCACAACGATACAACTGTATCACTCAAGGTCAACATGAAATGTTGATCTCAGTGATACTGCATGTAACTTAATTGTACATGACTACAGCATTATCTTGTGGGCAACATTATATGCGTGGAATAAAGTGACATGAACATTGAATTGATAGAAAAGAACAGGTGTGAAACAGCATCCGCATAATTATAATGAAAAGAGTTTTCAATTGTCTAACATATAACTATTATCATAATTGTAATCTCAAGATAGCTTAAAATCAGCTTATTATAAGGCACTCAGTTTCTATGTATTAATGTCAACTATAAGAATTGTATTGCTCAATATCGATATCAAAATGTCTACGTGAAAATACTGATTACAAAAGATTATTGTCATGTGCAACATTATATACGTGCCATGAACAAAGCATAGAAGCAACTAACCAGTGTATAATAGCATCAACTTATAGCAAACGATGTTCTTAACAGTTCTACATATAGCCTAACTGTAATCGTATTCTTGCAATTTCTATAACGCTCTTGAAAGTTAAGTCGTGAGAACCAATGATTCCTGTTTTACCGTCACATCAACGTAGCATTTGTGTCAGCATGATGGTCTGGAATATCATGGGCTCGTAGCAGGAGGCCAGCGTTTCCTTTCTCGCAGAATTATATTTCGTCGTATGCGAATATTTTTGGCTTCTTGGCTGCGGTTTGTGCAGCACAGTTGAAGACAGACTGATCATTCTGTCGCCTCCAGAATTTTGGAAGACCGGCAAGGATAGAATTGCAGTAGTCCACTCGAACGAGGGTATAAGCAATGTTCAATGACAGATTGCGCCGTATTACCTGTATCTGGCGCAACTGGTAGAAGCAGGTTCTGGAACTGTTGATTCCAGTCAGGTAAACGCGATGTAACAACTTTCAGGCATCAGTTTTTGCCACATCTGACGTGTGCCAAGCCAAACATACAGCGCCTTTGCCTGATTCATGCGCATTCTGATTTGAAGATATCCAGATCCGTACTTATGCTACGATGGCCGGGGTAAAGTTCATGTGCATGCACGTCACTGACATTAATGCAGAAATGTCACATGTAATGCACAGTAGACTGAAAGTCGTTAACGATGAGCCCGCGCACACACGTGGAATCCAAGCGATTCCCGTCCATAGTACTGTTGATAGATGGCAATATGTTCAGAATCTCTTGACGAAGCTACGTCGATTGTAACTATAGTAACTACATTTATCCCTCCATAATCACATCACAAGCAATTATTGTGTCAGACGGTTGGCACGTGGAGCTGTACGTCGTCAGAGCAGCAATAAGTCGAGTAATATCGGTCGTCGTGTCTACATGTCGCACACTTTACTTCTACTTTTCCACCTACCATTACTTTCCTTTCCTTGGTTGTTTCCTCTTCAACTTCCTCTTCAGACTCGTTTGAGACAAAAGCTATTGACGCCTCATCTAGTTTGTCTTTGAAAATCTTTGTAAAATGTGCTTTGCTGTACGTCATACGATCCATCTCTTCCTCTGATAAACCATGTAACAAATCCTTCCTTTCGAAACCATTTTTCACTGCTTTAGCTAGCTCATTGACATGTTTCAGCTTGTCTCTTATTTCGACGTCCTCAAAATTCAAACACAGATTTAGTGCCGCACTGCTCAGCCAGCAGGGGAAATCCTTATCCGGCTCACCATGCATAATCAGCTTCTTGAGGAAAGCTGCATGACCTCTATTAACTGTTTCCACAAAATCAGGCTTATTCATCCTAAGAAATGGTTCAGCCATTGTAGGAAATGAGTTATGCTAGAATATGCTGCATGACTCATGCGTGTCAATTTGAGGGTAAAATTTATTTTTTCCCAATTTTTTAAGTCTCGGGTACTACAAATATGTCTTTGGGTGTGAGGAATTCAAATCTGCTATTATGTTTGTGATCAAACAACATCTAGCTCGGTAAATCTCTGTTTGATTAAAAGGCATATAAACTGCTCTCGGAAAACCAAATAATTCAAATTTTACCTTCGTAAAATGTCAGGTAACGCAATTAACATTTTAGTTTCTCTGCATGAGACACACCCTAATAAGCGTACGACATTACCTTGTAATCATAAAAGCAACATTAGTAAGTAATGACATTAATTAATAAGAAATTTAAGCAAAAAGTTTCATCAAGTCTTGCTTTGATTCGTTCTTGGTCATCAGCCGCCGACTTGCTTCTTGGCCTCTGATGTAGCCCTCACTTTCTCATGTGTATTCACCCTTCCTGCTGATTCTGTGACTTCTTTCACGTCGTACTTCTGTATAGACTGAGCATGCCAAGGCCACTGTGGAACTTGCATGGGTTCGTCAATGAACTTCTTTAGTTCCGCTGTTGTAAGTCTTCATGTCAAGGGAGGTTCCTATATTCTCTGTCAGATCAGTCTATCATCTCCAACAGGGCCGAAGCACTCAGTGAAATAAGAGGTTCTCCAGTTGAGAGTTTGGTGAATAAAGGATCAATTTCAAGTTATGTAGCAGTGTCTAGCATCTTATCAATGTTACCTGTCCACTTGTTGTTAGACAAGATCTTCCCATCGAGTGCTGTGATCAAGTGTCGCAGAGGGAACTCGTTGGTGTGGAGGGCACAAACCAACCAGTTCATGGCCAAGCTTGACCTCTACCCAATGCATGGTACCACCTCCAACCGGTGTTAACATTTGTAGAATCACCTCCAATGGCCTGTATTCTTATTCTCCATGAAATCTACAAGATTATTAGCAATAACTTCAACTGGCTTTTCTCTGTGAGCCTTTCTCCGGAGTAAAGTGGCAAAGACCCCGGGCATGTCTTACGTCGAATGTGCCAGGAGCGACCGACAAGTCGATATGACCTCCAACCTAGGCCCCACCCTTTCGTCATTCCAGCAAAGGACAGCAAGAACTTTCTACCGCGCATGCTGCACAAAAACACTTACTAGCTGCCCTATGTGGTCTTACATTCCATAAAGTGTACAACAATCCAATACTTTTACCCAGTATAGATCTGAACATTATCCATATCTATAATTAGTCTTAGCTCGTTTATAATAACAATAAGTTACGCACTTTTGTCGTTGGCTGCGTTATGACAGCCAGTTTTGAATAAACGAAAATACAATACAAGAGATCTTCCACCTAGCTCAATGCACACAGAATACTGCTTCTCTTTGATGATGTTGGGCAACTGCTGATTTGAATTGTCTGCTTTCAGTATGACTTTAGTTGTATCTTCATGGTCGTCAAAAAGATGTACTAAATTTTAAGCTTCTGACAAAGATCATCAAATTCCTGAACCCGGGATTTCATAATTATTTTTCTTGGGCCCTCTTGACTTTATTGTGATCAACTACAAGTCTCTTGTCTTCATCCATACGGGTGGCAGTGGTGATGGCAGCTGTGGCACTCAGGCCAACACCATATCTGATGTTCTGCATAGCAGCATCGTGCATTTCTAATGTGTTGTACTCTGTCTTTTGATTAGAAGTGGAAGGCATACTTGGGTTTTCCTAATGCCAATTCATAGCATCCATCATTTCCATCTTGGGCATCAGCTATTTGTTCTTCATTTTCATAATCAGAAAACATTATTTGATGGCATTTAAGCATCCTGCTTAATTCTCTGCTTATATTCAACAAGCCCTCTTCTCTCGTCTTCTTGCCGCTTCCGCCTTTTTGACCTGTCTGTTATGCTCAGGCAGATCTAGTAAGTCAATCTGATGTGGTCCAATAGAACTAGTCTTTTCTCTCTGACCTTTAATGAAAGTAAGTTCCGTCATAGGGATCTTCATCTCTTAAGGCATGCATGCACAGTTGATGTGGGCCTCCTTCCTGCAAGCATCTGCAGGGTAGCCTAATTTGCAGGAAAGAAAAATGTTGCACTTGCAATTGAGGATGTCAAAAAGCTTGTCAAGTGTTGACATCTGGCTTTCCTCTACTAAGAGATATTGTATTGTATTGTATTGTATTGTATTTGAACACTTGTTATAGCGCCCCTTCCAGATTGCCCTATTCAGAGGCGCTCCCGACTACTGAGCGGACGCTGAATCGGAGTTTCACGCCGAAGCGCATGAGCAATTGCGAGTGAAGGACTTGCCCAGGGTCCCTACGCGATATATCATTGGCCCACTCCCAGCTATCTTGTATCTTCTTTAAGATTCTGATTTCTGAACTTACAACGAGGCGACAAAAGAGCTGTTTGCCAGTTTCCACTTTTCAAGCACTTTAGGGTAAATGTCCTTTGCAAGACTGTCTGCTGAGTAGTATCTGACATCCTCGCCACTTTGTGTTCTTAGCAGTATCCTATATCTCATAATGTCTCCCAGAGTTGGCCGTTCAGAGGGCAACAACTCTGCCACTTTCAATTAGGTTGCTTAACCCTGCGATTACCAGTGGGGTCAAAAATGACCCCAGCGGGAGTTTGCACTAGTGCTGCTCACCCCCCATAAGAGATATCTCAATGAAATTTTATGACTTTATAGGTAATCCTGTTTTGTACAAAATTCCAAGTTTTATTTTACATTTTCTATCACCAGATGGCGCTGGTATACCATTTATACACTGAATACCAGTGGGGTCATTTTTGACCCCAGTGTAAACTGAATAATTCTGACATATGTAAAAATAACAAAATGCATTGTTATTGAGCTAACATTGATTTTAAATGTATTTTAACAAATATAAACTATTGTATATTGTTTACTTAGTAAATTTATTGCCAAAAATGTTGACAGTCTGCTAACAGGTTCAAACTAGTTGTGAAAAAACAATTCTAAAGGAAACGGAAGTGGATAAATAAGGAAGGCAGTGCCATTTATGGGCCAAACCATGCACAATTGCACATTAATAATACTATCATTTTAAATAATCAGAAACCCAATTGTTGAATTCAATATGGCGGATAAACGATTAGTTAACGAGTCATATGACCATTTTTTAACACACGAGTACGACAGTAGGTAGATGTACGGTATCCGCGGGCTGGAGCACATGACTATAATTTAACTACCTATAATTGCCCTATGAAGTGAAACTGAGGGTACATTGAAGCTCACAAGAAGCGTGAGCTTGCTCTATGACTAACGAGGATGGTGGATATATGCGTGACATTGCATGCGGGTCCGCGGGTTGAAGTGCCTGACTACATTATAGCTGCGATTGCACATCTTCGGCTAAATAAGCTGGCAGATGCTGCAAGGAGACTTCTCGCCTACACAGATGACTGTCATCATGCTATGAAGACTGTCAACGCACCTAAAACGTTACTCTGACAAATCCTAGCTCATCTGGTTTAATGGTTCCTTTAAGCTCCTACAGTGTGCTGAACATGAACAAACAAATGAATGCCCGACAACGAACACGCAGACTAGTTTAACCTACGCAATTTCACGTGTTTTCAAATAGCCTAATGACTATGTCGCTATGTCCGACAAGGGAGCAAGCAGACTGTTTTCAGTTCCCTTGCGTCTCTGATTGTTGAGCGTATGGGCGCCCGCACATAGGGGCAAGAAGGGGCACTTGCCCTCCTTTGTAAAATTGACACCTATTGTTTTAATACTACTTTTTAGTGTTTAGCACATTTCTTCGCACTAAGGCACCAATGATACTAATGTTTCACATCGCGAAACTGAGAAATTTAACTTTAAGTAAGAATAAAAATATTTTCTATGAAAAATACCCCTTTTAAAAATTCCTGTCTTGCATTTTTCAAGCTCTTGCTGCAAAATTTACCCAAAACCATTGTGTTTTCCTCTCCTGTAAAACTATCTCCGGGCGCCCATGGTCGAGCGGGTACAGTGTTAATAACTATTCAGTACCTTCGACATCACAATATTATAATTACATCAGTTGACGGTCGTTTTAAATGACACCTTAGGCCGTTGCAGAGACAATTCCAACATTAACATGACTTTGAATTGCATGTGAATCGTCATGATTAGAGTGTTACTCGTAGTTATCACTGCTTCTAATCGTTATAGCACACACATCAACGAAGATAAGGTGAAAAGTGTAAATGTCGGAAAGGGATTCATTTAGGTTAGTACTTAGTCGTTCCCAAGCAGGTCTGCATCTTCTCTATGTCCATTGCCAGTCTTTCAACTTCGTCGCACAATAGAAGCCCAGTGAAACGAAAATTTAAAGAGCAGGTTGTTTCAACAACGTCAGGTGATGGTTCTTGGATAGGTTTATTAAGCATGCATGACAGTAAACTGAACTGCTATGAAACTGATCGTGTTCACTGTAATAAATAGTAAGTAGCAGACAACCAGATGGCTTTACGAGTTTTACCGCGTAGGAATCGTTCTACTAATAATAGCAGTAATAATAAAAATCTTCGTTTACTGATTCAAACTGACATGAACGCAGTATGATTGCAAGCCATAGTATGAACAGATGATCAAAAATTATTACAATAGTCAGATTTAACTGTATGACAGCCAGGCAAGGCACCCATCTGTCCTGCCGCTCAGTTTACCAACGCCGTCTGGCGAATGAAAGGCTGAGTCGAACTGTGGGAGGGTAGCAGAATCGAGCCAGCATCAATGCTGATTGCTGATCTTCGGCTCTTCGTTCCGGAATGTTAACCATTCACCTAAATTCCTCCCCATCATATTAAACACACATTATTATATAGTCTATATTATATATATAACATATTATATATAAATTATATGATTATTATATAATTATCTAATCGTAATCCGCATAATTGTAGGCTACTGAGCCACGTCTATAGTAGTTCAGGACTTAGGTTAGGTTTACTGCAATTTAATTGCTTAGGCCTGCTGCATAAATTTATATTAACGACAACAGGAATTATCACAGTCGGTTCTCTTATTGGATCATAAACTCAGTTCGCCTATAATTAAGAGCCCCTGGATTATATTATTAATTAACGTGTTAGCCCTTGATTAAATGAAAATGAGAAACTTGCTGTACGAAACAGAATTACAGCATAAACAAGGTCAAGCGATTGAACGAATGAGCTATAACAGAGGAGATCTGGCAAACGCCAATTTATAGGAAGTACCGCATTTTGAACAATGTGCATGCGCCGAAGGTTGCGCATGCGCAAAGCGCTTCCGCCGCAGAATTGTGTCGAAAATGTTACTTCTGCGACGGAATTTTCCGCCGCAGAAGATTTATCCTTAATTAAAACCTGTAATTTAAAGTAGAAATGTCGAAAATCAGAAAAACATGGCCGATATGCAAGCGATTCAACAATTCCTTATACTACTACTACTACTACTACTACTATTACTACTACTATTCCTTTATTTAAAAACTCTTTGACACAAACGCAACACGATTACAAAATCAACAGTTTAGATATCGATTAGACAAACAAATAATAGTCAAATAGGTAAGAGGGTTAGGAATGTATTAGTGACTGAGACCTATTGCTAAAGAAAATGATTGTTCAGCCAATACACCATAAAGTACTCTAGGTATGAAATTTCGATCATCCCTATCCGGCAGAGTAAAATCATGAGGCCGGGGTCGCAGATTATAATCGAGAGACGACAGTAGCCTCAGCAACCCGGCAGAGGGCGCCACTGGGAAGACCATTAGACCTGAGTATTCTAAGAGCGTGTAAAGCTCCACTACAGGAGACAAGGACTTCCTCAACGTGATTGGTGGCTCGAAGGTTAGAAGTTATGGTTACACCTAGGATCTTAATGGTAGAAACACGTTCGAGTCCCTCCAACGCTTGAGGTGGCAATATTATTTATACCGCCATGTTGAATCCGAAATCAATAAACGAGTCATGTGACCAATTTTTTGACACCATCTGACTACCTATAATAACCCATTGAGGTTCAACTGAGGGTACATTGATGTGCACACGAAAAATGAGCTAGCTTCATGACTACATAAACTGTTAATGGTCGCATTAATTTACTCAGAGTTACGTCCAATGTCTGACAAGGGCGATAGCAAGCTATATAATTTTATTACAAGCAAATATTCATGAATCGAACTTTTATCATCCATCATAAATCTTGACCGCCATCTTGGCCGTCACATTCTGCGCACGTGACGGCCAAGATGGCCGCATGTCTTTATCTGCGTGTTAGTTTTGACCGTTTGGGAGGTCGAACTCGTTTTTGCTCGACTAGTTTTGTTATTAGATTTTCAAAATTCCCTAGCATGCGTAGCCTACTTGGAGATACTTCTGTCTTTCTTCGCTGTTTCTGGTGTTTTTCGGACGATTTTTTGGCGTTTACCATCGAAGTCTTTAGCTTGTCACTGAACGAAAGAATGGTTTCGCCCGCTCAGAGGTTTCAGGTTGTTACATGTACATCAAAGCCTTTGGTTATGGCGCCCACCGTTCTACATTGGTTACACTATTCGATCATTTGCCGGCTACTACGAATGTCGTCCTCTGCATATCCAGTGCCAGAGGGATGCCCGGACTCAACGTCTTCTACCGTCTGAGAGGAATTGCTATGATGTCGAGATGCCTGTTTTCCTACCCTCGTCGTTTGTCGTCATTCCTCTTCTTCGACGCTACCGCGACTAGGGAACTTCGAATAACGTGCCAACCATCAGCTCTGGAAGAGAATCCGTTCACTGAGCTCTTCGTGTTTGCGGGACCTTGCCGGTGGTGACTCGTGTAGTCATCTGTTTTTCGAGCTGTGTTCGTTTTCGACTGACTGTCTGGTTATAATTAATGTTTGTAACATCATTTTGAATAGCGCAGGGAGCGCCTCTGAGTAGGGCTCTTGAAAGGGTGCTATATAATTTTTTGGAATGAATGAATGAAGGAAGGAATAAAACCTCTACAATCGAGCTGTCATTTAGCATTGATGAATACAAGCATAAGGAGAATTGCTACATCACGTAGGCCTATCTGTTTTCAGTCTTACTGCAGTCGTGACACAATCGAGTGTGCAAAATGACTTACTTTATTGAACTGTCTGCAAGTAGGCTTAATATTATTGCAAAGGCCCTATTTCATGTGACTAAGAGGATGCCCGCAGACTGCGAAGAGCTAAATTTTATCGCGATAGTCTATGGTTAGCACCCTAAACTGAAGAGCGGAGTTGGGTCGGGAGAGCTCCTGAGTAGTAACCTTGAAGGGACGCAATATAAATCTTTGTAATGAATTAATGAATTAACTGTCCACCAAGAAGTCGACGGTCATATTTCGGCCATCGCGTCCTTTAGAAAACATCAATCACTCAGTCATTCAGTCAATTAGAATTTATATCGCGCACCTTTGAGATTCCTACTCAGAGGCGCTCTGAACCCAGGCCAAGTGGAAGAAAATAGTCTTAAGAAACAAATGACACTGAGAGCAGGCAAAGTTAGGGTGGTGGCCTGTTGCCAGAGGGAGCTCGTTCCATGTTGTCGGTCCAACTACAGAAAAGGATCGGCTCTGCATTGTAGTAGTGCGGGCTAATGGGACAGTCAGATCACCGTGAGGATTAGCAGAGGAGCGCAGTGCACGACGTTCAGCTATAGGAGTACACTGACGGTACACTGTCACAGGAGGAGAGGGTTATCGCTCTCAAATGCCAAGTGCATATATACCTTTCAGTTTGTTTGACATCATTTAACTTAAGACGCATCTCGTCTCACTGACACTGTGACACAACGTATTTACCAATTTTCCAGAGTTCAATCTGGCGTCTGCGATGGATTATGATTGATCTATTTAAGCGACCATCGAGTCATCGACTGATGTCCTGCAACTTATGATACCTATATTGGTTGAGATTAGACTCGTAGCTACAAAGTACACACTCTCTAGTTGGTCTACGTCTTTTTTTATTACTCATGAATATTATTTCATCTTGCTTAGCAGCTGTAGCTTAATTTATTTTATTCTGATCTATTGGGATTCGTAATTTTAATCTCAGACTTAAATTTCTAATGCGCAGCTCTATAGCCAAGCGCAGGGTTCAAGCTTATTCACGAGCTCTGTGTCGTATCAGAGGGGTTGTCCAGAGATCGATGACCAGTTGGTGCCGGTGTCCGGCCGCCAGAGAGATTAGACGGGTTTCGTTGAGGACTTTTACATTGTAAGCTTCGAAGGCGGAGGATTGGTTGGATTCAGGTGGGAATTCTTGAAGAAGTGAGACTTCGATTTGGAATGGAAAGCGTGTCGCTCTCTAGCTGATACTTTTTTAATTTAACTTGAAGTCATACTATCTTGATGCCTTGAGTAGTATGATAACGGCTCTCCAGAAGTTATTAGATAAGATTTGATGCTGAGTATACAGTGATGGGCAAAAATACTTTTCAAAAGTATTTTGAAAATACAAAATAAAATACTTTTCAAAATTTTTTTGAAAATACTTTTCCAATATACTTTTCAAAATACTTTTGAAAATACAAAATAAAATAGTATTTTGAAAATACTTGTGAAAATAGTTTTTCAAAATACTTTTGCTAAATCAACATTTTCTATTTTTATTGCTACTCACTATAGTGTGTACCATTACATCGCATTAGTATGCTTGACAGTAATCTGTAGTTTCTAATGACTTGAAGCATTTATATAACTGTAATTGCAATTAGATACTTCTATTGTGACGGTGTCTAATGCACAAGGAATGGCACACCAAAATCAAGCCGTGTTCAGGTCAATATCCAGAGGATTAGTCCTTAACATTAAGACAGAAAGGCAGCCTATGATGGTGGATAAGCGGTTTCAAAGAGACAATTTTAAGTTGAGAACGAAATAAACACAAGTCACTGATCAGAGCGCACAAACACAGGAAGGGAGTTCCAAAATGTTGGTCTAGCAATGAAAAATGCTCGTTCACCAAGAACAGTTCTTGAAATAGGTAGGCTATGCATAGGCCTAATGCAAAGAAACGAAGACCAAACAGAGAACCCTGATATATATCCTGATACAACAAACTCACAAGTAGGCCTAGTTGATGTAGCCAGAATATTATTAATTAAGCATTTTTACATTAAATTAAAATTTTGGCAGAAGTTTTGTAAGATTTATTTCTGAAAAGTACTTTACAAAAGTATTTTGGAAAGTATTTTGGAAAGTATTTTGGAAAAGTATTTTGAATTCTCCAAAATACTTTTCAAAACTATTTTGAAATTACTTTTACAAAATACTTTTCAAAAGTATTTTGAAAATAGAAAATAAAATAGTATTATCTATTTTGAAAATAGAAAAAGTATTTTCAAAATAGAATTGTGCCCATAACTGAGTAGCCTATACTTGTTGTGTACTTTGAACAACCCCTATGAACTAAAGTACAACCCCTATAAACTGACACATACTCTTGAATAAGTTTGTATCTTATAAGTTTGTAGCGCTATGGATTTGGGAAGAATCGACACCGCTGATATTGAATGCATCTGGAATATTGCTGACTATTAGAAAACCGTTAGACTCGATCTCCTTAAGCAAACGTGGAATGATTGACAGGAAACGTTAGAAAGTGTCGTCAGACGTTAAGATAATGAACTAATCATCAGTGACTGATTGACATAAGCTTTGCACGAAAGAGAGGCAAATGGTTTGAAGCAGAAGTCAGCACAAGATAAAATAACTCGAGCAATAAATATTAAACTCAATATCAAAAGGTATCTGGAAAAATTGTTAGATAAATCTTTCGATATTTGTTTGCAGTTCTAATGAATATCCTACATAATTATTATGGTAATGCGTATAATTTTAAAGGTTTAAAATATTATTTGAAATTTAAATGCAGGCTTATAACTCCAGGTCGGGTCCCGCATTACCTCCTCTCATGCTTTGACTGACAAAAATATTGACTGATCCAGTACTACACAATTAGGCCTAGGCTCATTTTTCCAGGTTATGATACTTGATACTTTTTACTTAGTTTCTAGATTCAACAATCTGTAGGCTATAGGCTATGCTGCGAATTGCGCTGTTATTAGCCTATATATTTTCGATTAGCGTGAAGTAAACTACCTTAGGATACGTAGGTGGTCACTAGGCTACATATTACATAAGGAATGCTTAAGAAACAGTCATGCTGTCAATCGCAAAACATTTTACGATGAATAAACGTAAAAATATTAGCTGCGAGCGTATGTTGATTGATATATTTCTGTATGAAACTTGATGTTGCACTGTTTGTCAAGGATTTAGCTATCACTAATTCAGATTTCTGAAATGTTGTTTTAGGTGTCCCTAGTTAGCGGGATCTTGATCCCTTTTGGGACTCCTCTTGCGGCCAATCCTGATATTTTATGTTGAAATGTTATGTGATTTTATTTGACATGGCTTCAATAAAAGTTTTGATTGATTGATTGATTGATTTTTGATTGATTGATATGTTCCATTTGCAGGATTGCTTGGTTAAATCTTGGCGATGTTCATACGACACTGTAATTTAATTGGTCTTATTGAGGTCATTAAGCGGGATAAGTACTTACTTATCCCGTCTGTAAAGTACTTATCCCGCTTAATGACCTCAATAAGACCAACTTCGTGCAGTAACGTATCGAACTAGGTCACTTTTTGCCAGTCGGCCCTCCTCCGTCGGTGTAGCTAAATACATACCAGCGCTGCTTAGACCAGTTACTAATTGTTAGATTTTTGCTATGCTAACGTCTTCAACATACGATCATTGGAGCTCTTTTGAAAAGTGATTCTAAATAGGCATTAACTGGTAAACGCAAGATTATGGTTAAAATAAGGTAACAGTTTAGAATATCGTAATAGCTAAACAAACGTTACAGGCCTAATGGCTAAGACAAGGTAATTAAAATAAGGCAATGGCTAGCTTGCATGTATAATTGTAGGCTATTATATGCATATTTGGATATCTACCCTTCCAGAATCTGTCGGTTAAGTGGATTGTAAAAAGCATCACGCAGACCTCCATGGCGCATGACACTCACAAAACGCAACACAGGTTCAGACGTCACTCGGGTCAATAACACTAAGCGCCTCTGCTTGGTGTGCACTGCGAGAGGCACTATATAAATTGATAGATACAATACAATACTTTCTTAAGCAATTAGTTTGCGTGCACTGAATTACCACTACCACTCAGAAGAAACGGTATAATTATTAGGATCTATAAGATCGGTAGCAGCTTCTGTTCTGAACGATAGATCTATTAAAAATTACAGATTTTATATTTACGAATAGGTATAAATTGGTTGATCGAACTGGTAAAAGCATCCTTATGATAA
The DNA here is from genome assembly GCA_020284085.1 of Aporrectodea caliginosa. Taxonomy (NCBI): domain Eukaryota; kingdom Metazoa; phylum Annelida; class Clitellata; order Crassiclitellata; family Lumbricidae; genus Aporrectodea; species Aporrectodea caliginosa. Next base: position 240,615 of record JACEVL010000635.1, read on the forward strand.
TCGCCATTACTTTTTAAAACAAATCGGTAGGCCCTCGGCATGTTTATAATTAAATTTACATACGACTGAAGATGAGTTAACTGATTAACTAAAATTAACTTGAATTGACATAAATATACTCTGCTCATTATATGCTATATTATACTACACAAATTCTATCCTCAGCCAGTTCGCGTAATAATTGCGCATTTCTTTAAAATTACGCGACTAAGTAAATTTATTCAATTGACAAAAGCCTTGTGGCTGATACAGTGGAACGAAAACTATGTCTACGATGCCCGTTCTTGTCGACCTTACCCACCTTTTAATATGCTAATTTAATACGATTAAGTTCCATTCCAGTATTTTTATGAAGACGGGCCTTATAAATTTTTCATGTTCTTAGAGTTGCATATGCATTTAAATGTTTTTAAATTGTAGTATAATATTTCATTTCCTTAATCATTTTGCACCGGAGTGACCTTCGGCCAAATGTAACACAACCCCATCCAACGTAAACATAGTCTTCACCGGAGATAATTCCACGGAGAAATCTTTGATTGGAATTTCTCAAAATCAGAAATCATCCCGATAATGTAATGTGAATCTCAAAGACATCTTTTTTGGATGGATGATCAGCTTAATCACTCGATTTTAGTCAAATTTACTTAGCAAGAGTCAGATTATTTGGTCACTTTAAATGCCGGGTAAGGTGTAGGGCTGTAGGCCTATAGCAGACCGAGAGGTAAGTTTGAAAAGAAAACGCTCTTTTGCTGGATGATAAAGGAATGTTTCCATGCAACAATGAACCACTGTGCTGGCTTCGACTCGTTGGGTTCGGTTTCGCTCAGTAGCTATAGAAGTGTAAGGATTAAGGTAAATTTGTATAACTTTGAAATAGGCCTAAAGTGACAAATCAGAATTAATAGTCTTAGCCATCGTCAACACAGCCACATATCACTTTGGCCATGGAGGGTTAGGATTTTATGTTTGAATTAATTCGGAGCAAGTTACAATGAATTCCATAATCAAGCAGTTTGTCTTAGTTTTAGAGTTCAACTGCAGATTTTTAACGAATTAAACAGGTTTATTCATAGAATTTATTATCAATTATTTGTTTGTAAGTAAAACATAAATTCACGAATGAATGAATGAATAAATTACTTTGATTTTAAAGAGATAAAACATTACCCGTAAACTGGGGCTACTTTGAACGCTTGTTACGTTTAAACAAGAACCACAGACATGTGTTATTGAAATTCATTATTATTTTATTTTTAGCCTAGGGGGCATATAAGGACCTGTTGATCCAGTAATGTAAAAGAATTTAATGGGTCATTTTTTTCCCTTTTTTAAAGAAAAATGACGTGTTCAAAGTAGCCCCGCGTGTGGGGTTACTTTGAACAGCAATGTTATGTCACTGTTTGTTCAAAGAAGACACATTCATCGGTTACTTTTAACACATTTTATGGTTTTAAAAACATTTCTGACAGTCACCTACATGTTTAGAACATTCAATAAGTGACAAACAGTGAAAAAGTTTTAGAAAGTTACCAGCTAAGCTAGTTTTACAAAAATCTATCAGCTACTGCAAATTGTCTTATATGGCAGCAGTTCAAATTAATACATGTACATATGCATTCATGCATATATACATATACACATGTGTGCATACCTGTTATACATTAGATACATGCATACATGCTATGCATAATTGTACAAATGTATACATAGAGACACGTATACATGCATACATACACAAATAATTACATACATACATACATGTTTACATACATGCAATATGTACAAGCATACATGATATGTATACATGCATAAATACATACATACATGTATACCTACATACATGTATACATGCATACATGTATACATTCATACATGTATACATAAATAGATATATACATACATGTATTCATGCATACATACATACATATATGGGAGTTCAAAGTAACCCCCATAAGAGCAACATTATATGTAGGAGTTAAAGATCAGCTAGTTACACAGCATATCAGCTAAGCATACACAAAATCATTAAAGTGCTGTCATGTAGTACAGTTAGAGGTTGAATAAAATGCTGCCAATTAAAATTATGTAGTTTAGTTACCCTTCCACAAACAAAAGTTTGACACGTTTGAAAACAACGTTCTCAAACCACAACAATTCACTTCCGTCTGAGAAATATGTAGGTAACAAAAAGCTATTAAATTTTGCATGAATTCATTCATTCATTCATTCCGGATATTTATATAGCGCCTCTTCAAGAAACCTACTCAGAGGCGCTCCCAGCCCAGCCACGGCCAAACAGAAAGGACTTTAGTAGTTGGTAGGAAGCAGGCAAATCATTCCGGGGCAGTAAGCGTAACGTAAGCGACAGCCCATTCCAAGTGGAGGGGCCAACAACCGAAAAGGCTCGACGCTGTCTGACCGAGGAGCGGGCCCGAGGGACCAATAGCTCCCCCTTAGTCGAAGAGCGCAGCGCTCGACGAGAGGCTAAGTCAGAAACCGGGCGACAGAGATCAGATAAGTAAGACGGAGCAGACAAGTGCTGCTAACCTATAGGATATGCGTTGCGAGGCAGGAAGCCAGTGCAATACATCACGCATGTAGGCAGAAACTGGGGCATATTTGGGAATATGACCAATAAGCCGAGCAGCAGAACGAAAGACCCGGTCAAGACGCCCTATTAAGCCAGATGGGTGACCAGCAAGAACCGAGCAGCAATGATCAATTCTGCTGGTGACGAAGGCGTGGACAAGTACCACAGCAGCATCATGGGAGAGGAATTACTGAATACTGAAGATTATGGTCGTGACTACCAAAGAAAATGAACACTGAAAGAAATTTCACAATTGCAATGACTTTATGAATTGTTTAAACATTTTTTTGAAAAGTGTTCAAAGTTACCCCGCCGTTCAGAGTAGCCCCAGTTTACGGGTATTAGTTAAATAATGCATTATTATTATAGACATTACTATTTCGAAACAAAAAGTAAATACGGCAATTGTTCCGTTTGTCATCATCTAAAGAAGAGATAGACATTTATAAAAGTTATACTAGCTGTTTTATTAGTTTCAGAATAATTGCCCTGAATCTCCTTGAAATTGTACATCACTGCGACCACTCATCGGGATTGTTCCCAAGATCTGGGGATTTTGGGGTCGACTTAAGATCTGGGGATTTTACATAGCAATCTTGGGATTTTTTCTGAAACCTAAAGTCTGCACTCTGCACTTATAAGCATGGATAATTACTTGCTGGCTTTTTGTGGTTGAGTGACTCGTTCATTGACCATGTTTCTAAATATTGTTACTGGTCGTTTACTTCTCTACTTACTTACACAATTACACACTTATTATAATAAATGACATGACGTCATTTTTCATAGGGAGATTCCGTACATATTTGACTTCCGATTTCTACGTCATTGTAAAGCTTACGAAATACGAATAAATCTGCACAAATCGTCGTAATTTCGTTAACAGTTCTAAACTCGAATGTGTGATCAGATGTCGTCGTCTAATTCGTCTGAATCTAGTCATGCCCGTGGTGAGTCTGGCGACACGAGCCAGGGATCTTGCACACCGCTGCGTTAGAAGGCAAAAGTATGGTATAGACAACCACTCGGTGACGAATAATTGAAAATCAATTAATTTAAACTTTGACTTAAAACAGACTCAGGAGTTATAGTGCAGCAAGATGTAGCGTTTGTTCCAAAACACTTAGCCTACTGTCGTTAACAGGTCGGCACTAATGAAACATGCAGAGTCTACCAAACACGTTAAAATAATCGTGATTGCTAACAGTTAAATCGCATTTCATATGTCATCAAAAACGTTTTTCAGTAACTTGGGATTTTTTGGCAAACCTTTGGCCAATCATGATTTTTCAGGCAAGAGCTTGAAATTTCAGAAAATAGAGAGTGGTTGCACTGTTGTACATGACTTCAATAGGGTGTCACGACAACTCGTCGAACGACATTTCGTCTACGACACTTCGTCGAGCGACAATTCGTCGAACGACATTTCGTCTACTAAGTAATCTGATATTGTCACTTTAAAATGGAAGCTGGATTGATGAAAAAAAACTGTTTCCCGAAAGGAAGTGGGATTGATGAAAACATTCCTGTGTGGAAATAGAAGCTGAATTGATCGAAATAATTTTTCACGTAAAAATAAGCTGGAAATCAACCTGGATGCATGGATGAAAATAGGTTTCCATTCAACAGAAGCTGGATTGATGAAAATAATCTTGTCAGTAATTAGAAGCTGGATTCCAGAGAATATATAGCACGTTTTAGCGAAACTATAAGAAAGCGGCCTCTGTGGATTAGCCGTAATGGATACAGATACACTAGTAGACGAAATGTCGTTAGACGAATTGTCGTAGACGAAGTGTCGTTATACGAAATGTCGTTCGACGAGTTGTCGCGGAACCCTTCAATAGTATATGATGCATAACATTCTTAACATGTGAGACACATAAAAGGCACATTGCTAAAAAACTGTAGGCTAATGAATATTTCATGGTTTCAGTTGCATCTAACTAATAACGTTCTGAATATATAAGTAACATCAAATATGCATTGTAAAATACTGTAAACAAATTAAATTGCACAACTGTTTCAGTAGTATGTTATGAGTAACCTTCGTTATTTGTGAGTAACATCAAAGACACATTGTAAAAGTAATTCATTTAAGACATTTATATAGCGCCCATTCAAGATTATCTACTCAGAAGCGCTCCCGACTCAACCCCGGCTAAAGAGAACAGAATTGAGGTTAGAGAAGAATGTGGCCGCAAGGGCTCTATGAATTAGGCGTAGATCCACAGGGAGCTCATTCCAGATTGCAGGGCCAGCAACAGAAAAGGCACGGCGCTGCATAATAGATGTCCGTGACCGAGGAACAAGAAGCTCAGTCTGCTTAGAGGAGCGGAGAGAACCACGGCGCTGGACGCTCAGGGTGGAGCAGCAGTGCTCCTGTATGTAAACAGGGGCCAGACCAAGGCAGAGATCCGGTAAATGATCCGCTGCGAGAAAGGGAACTGGTACTTGTCGGTTAATTCACCGGAATTACATGTAATTTTTTCAATGGTAATGACTTGCCCACGTAAAATTAATTCACCGGATTTAATATTTGCAATGGTATGAATATTTACAATGGTAATGACTTGCCCACGTAAAATACATGTCTGTACTTTCAAGCACAATTAAGCTGACGACCATAACCCTGACCCTAAACGACCCTCACGTTAATATAATGACGACACTAACCCTAACCCTGACCCTAAAACGACCCTCACGATTTCAAATTTTATAGTCCATTTAGGTTACGTTGAGGTTACGCGCCGTGAGGGTCGGTTAGGGTCAGGGTTAGGGTTAGTGTCGTCCATGCCTTCTTATGACGAAACGGTGCTTAAAAGAAAAGAAACGCGTAGAAATTTTTTCCGGTCCATGAACAGGCAAGGTATAGACGCAAGAATTAAATCCGGTGAATTAACCGACAAGGTACAGGAAAAATTAATTCCGGTGAATTAACCGACAAGTACCACGGAGCCAATGTTAACTGTTTAACAAATGAATTTTACATGGTTTCAGTAGCATCTTATTAATAACGTTCTGAATATATAAGTAACATCAAATATGCATTGTAAAATACTGTCAGCAAATTAAATTGCACACTGTTTCAATAGTATGTTATGAGTAACATTCGTTTTACGTGAGTAACATCAAAGGCACATTGTAAAACAAACTGTAGGCAAATGAATTTTGCAAGGTTTCGGTAGCATCTTATTAATAACGTTCCGAATATAAAAGTAACATCTAATATGCATTGTAAAAATTAATACGGTAAGCAAATTAAATTGCACACTGTTTCAATAGTAGGCCCTATGTTATGAGTAACCTTCGTTTTACGTGAGTAACATCAAAGGCACATTGTAAAACAAACTGTAGGCAAATGAATTTTGCAAGGTTTCGGTAGCATCTTATTAATAACTTTCCGAATATATAAGTAACATCAAATATGCATTGTAAAAATTAATACGGTAAGCAAATTAAATTGCACACTGTTTCAATAGTAGGCCCTAACCTTCGTTTTATGTGAGTAACCTTCGTGAGTAACCTTCGTTTTATGTGAGTAACATCAAAGGCACATTGTAAAATAAACTGAAGGCAAATGATTTTTGCGTGGTTTCAGTAGCATCTAGTTAATAACGTTCTGAATATATAAGTAACATCAAATATGCATTGTAAAATACTGTAAGCAAATTAAATCGCACACTGTTTCAATAATATGTTATGAGTAGCTTTCGTTAATCGTTATAATTATGTGAGTAACATCAAAGGCACATTGTAAAATAAACTGACGGCAAATGATTTTTGCGTGGTCTCAATCAATCAATCAATCAATCATTTATTTATGTAACCACCAGAAGAGAAAAACGAACAATGAAACAGTAAGGCAACGGTTTGACATGTACTGGCTACAACCTTGGAGGCCCAGAATGGATCAAAGATCCCGCTAAATAGGGACACCTAAACATGCAAAAAAATACAGATAGGGAAAGAAAGACAGTCAATGATACTTAGAGTGGAGTAAGCCTTGGGCTCAAAAAACAAACAACAAACAAAACTAAATAAAATAAGACGCATCCATCAAAAATTACAATAACAAAATAATATAAAATCTTAACTAAAATAGCATTACAGACAAAATCATCTAATTTACCACACTCTTAGCTAAAATAGCATTACAGACAAAATCATCTAATTTAATCAATCAGCAGCATCTTGTTAATAACGTTCCGAATATATAAGTAACATCAAATGTGCATAGTAAAATACTGTAAACAAATTAAATTGCACACTGTTTCAATAGTATGTTATGAGTAGCCTAAGTTATATGTGAGTAACATCAAAGGCACATTGTAAAATAAACTGAAGGCAAATGAATTTTGCAGTGTTTCGGTAGCATCTTATTAATAATGTTCTGAATATATAAGTAACATCAAATGTGCATTGTAAAATACTGGTGTAAACAAACTAAATTGCACACTGTCTCAATAGTATGTTATGAGTAATATTTGTTATATGTGAGTAACTTAATTAAACATTTCTTTGAACATTTTCTTATATAGCAATGCTATATTATTACAAGATGTAATCAAATAATCAAATTATCATTAATCACTCGCTATTTGCAAACAGAAATTCAGCATAGATGTGTATAAGTAACCTTCGTTATTTTTCTTATATATATATGCTCAAATTTAAAAGAAGAACCGTTAGTTATTTGTCATTTATTTATTCCATTCAGTGCTTTTTGGGAACTTGGTTACTCGACCATTTGCAGAACAAATTGTTTCTCTTCCTTATTTCGGACCAAGGCTTCATTCAAAGAAGCTTCATCCGATACTTAATTAATAAACCTACAAAAGCACTGGCAAATTTCATTCACCACTTCTACCACAAAAATGTTCCAGATCCTTCGATTGGATGATTCTTTTCTTTATCGGAACCCGCGACAATGGGAGTCATAACAATCATACAGTGACGCAAACGACATCATATCCGCCCCAAGAGTGACGAACGATTTGGCGGAGAAAGAAGTAGTTCTCTTGCAGTCCTTCAATGAAGCCTTGGTCCGAAATAAGGAAGAGAAACAATTTGTGCTGAAAATGGTCGAGTACGCAAGTTCCAAAAAAGCACTGAATGGAATAAATAAATGACAAATAACTAACGGTTCTTCCTTCACGTTTGCCTTTTGTTTTATGTTTAAGTGTTGAAATGTGTTTGGATCTTTCAAAATTGCAATTTAGGCTATTAGCCTACATTGTTTCCTAAGTGATAATTCTTCCGGGGCTTTGCGCCAGTTTAAAATCTTTTCCGATTTTCATCTAATTTGGCAAGTGACAATGTTTCTCAAGGTGGAATACGAAAATAACAAGGCCAATATTAATTTTGAAATTTCATATTTTAAGACACACCTTAATATAATTATATAGGGTGACACGAAAGTTCGTTCACCGTTTTCAAACTTAAATATCTGGGTCAATATGATTCAGATTTCGGAAATATTTTGCCAGCGTATACAAGACTCACATATGAGACATCGTAAATTGACATCACGCATTTTCTAGCTCGTGCTAGCTCGTGCCTGGATATGACGTTAAGCAGCCAGCGCTGGGCCAATAATAGCCTGCGCTGTGTATGTCTGAAGCCGAATATTCTTCCGCGTGATTAGGTTCCCTATAATTTATGTTGTTTATTATTTGAAAATGGGTAAAATTAATTCTATCAAGCTTCGTGCTCAAGCAATAATATTAGCTAGTGAAGGATACTCACATTACGTAATAGGAAAGAAGTTGCAGCGTTCAAAGCGCTGGGTAACGAAATGGGTTGTTCGCGGCAGTCAACGACACATTGATTGATAGGAAACGCAGTGGACGATCCAAGATTTTGTCCAATGCAGCCAAGCGACTCATTAGTGCAGCGAAGTACAAGCGCGGACATGGTGTGAGACGCATTGAAAATCAACTTAAAGTTCATAATCAGCGTGGTAGTAGAGAAACCATTTGACGCTACATGGTGAACGATCTGAAGTGGAGAAACTGGCGTCGTAAGAAGTTGCCTATGCTGACAGCCGCTCACAAACAAAGACGGATTTCGTTTGCCCGGGAACATCGACACTGGACTGTGGAAGACTGGTCAAATGTTATGTTTACTGATGAGTCGCCGTTCAAGGTGTTTTATACACCAAAATAATGCCAAAAACGATACAGTCTGATGAACGCAATTTTTTCCGCAAAAACTGGTGGTCTTTACATTTTCTTATAAATAATGGCAACCACGGACCGGATCATAATCAAATTCTTACCAGTATCTTCCGTTTGACTTATGTATGAACTGACAAAATATTATAAAGAAATATGCAGCCGTTACTGAGACAACGCATTTCGAAAACGATGAACGAACTTTTGTGTCACCCTACATATATATAAGTAACATCAAATATGCATTGTAAAATACTGTAAGCAAATTAAATTGCACACTGTTTCAATAATATGTTATGAGTGACCTTCGTTATATGCGAGTAACATAAAAGGCACATTGTAAAATTAACTGTAGTGTAGGCAAATGAATTTTGCATGGTTTCAGTTGCATCTAATTAATAACGTTTGTAATAGCCTATATATGTAACATCAAATATGCATTGTAAAATACTATAAGCAAATTAAATTGCACGCTGTTTCAATAGTATGTTATGAGTAGCCTTCTTTTTGTGTGAGTAACATCTAAGACGCATTGTAAAATAGTGAAACGAGATGAATAGTACATGACTTTAATAACGGTAAAATGAATAACATTCTTTACACGTGAACAACATCACGGTCATCACTGAAATCTATAAAGAAGCGAAGGAATAAAACTTAACTCTTGGATATTGAGAAACTCAAAAACGGTTGAAGAAAATACCAACTGGAAGTGACAAACAGATTCAAAGACCTAGAAGGAATAGACGAACTTAGAACGTCAGACGAACTATAATGGCGGCAAGCGTAGGGAAGGCAGCAATACGGAAGGACCATGATAAACGCAAGAAGTGGGTTTCCAGCGACACTTTTTAATGCATAGGAAAGAAAAGAGTGTCCAAAACAAAGTCCCCAACAGATCACAAAAAACTACGAAGCGAAGTACAGAAAAGACTACGAAGGGATAAACAGAAGGAGCTGGAGACATTGTGTAGCGAGTTAAAAGAAAACACGAAAAAGGTAATAGCAGACTAGTCTTCCGAGCAGTGAAGCGGCTCACTGGATCGCTCGTCCCTCGTACCACGGCAATTAGAGATGCAATTGGCTTGAAATTGTCGAACCAGAGAGATTGAATCAGAGATGGAGAGAATACTATAGGAACTATGCAACGAAGAAGACGAGAACGTAGAGATTGACATCGAAGGAAGGGAACCACCAGCGCTGAAGGAAGAGGTCATGCGAGCAGTAATGAAGTTGGCGTCACGAAAGACACCAGGTCCGGATGACGTGGCCGCAGAACTACTGAGGTTTGGAGGGGAGATGACAGTGACCAAACTATATAATATATGTACGGAGGTGTGGAAGATCGGACAATGGCCGGAAGAATGGACTCAATCAACATTCATCCCGCTTCCAAAGAAAGGTGACCCGCTCCCGTGTGACAATTACAGAACCCTCGCACTGGTCTCGCACGCAAGCAAAGGTTTGCTGCGCGTGATGCTAGACCGTATGCAACACAAGCTCGAAGACGAGATTGCTCAGGAATAAAAGAGATTTAGGCCAAGAAGAGGTGAAAGAGACCAGATTGTGATCCTGAGGATCATACTAGAGAAAGCAAGAGAAAGGAAACAACCACTGTACCTTTGTTTCATTGACTTCACGAAGGCATTTGATAGGGTTCTACACAAACAACTATGGCTGATCATTCTGAAAATGGGTTTTTCACCTCATCTGGTCCAACTGTTAAGAAATCTGTACAAGCAACAACAACAAAATAATATCAGGACAGATGACCACACTTCGGCATGGTTCAAGGTTAAGAAAGAAGTTCGACAACGATACAACCTCTCCCGATGCCTGCTTAAATTCTAGCAGAACAAGTGATGCGAAAGGCACTAAAGGGTTTCGCCGGGAGATTTAGGATTGGCGGAAAAAACATCCACAACTTCAGATACGCTCACGATATCGTCCTACTGGCCACAACACCGGAAGAATTAACCTACAAGAACACGTGAAACGCGTCGACAGTGCTGCAGGAGAATATGGCATGTCGATCACTAATGACCTTCTCATGCAATCATCAGTGTACAAACACTATTACAATCCTATGTTTGTACGTGGCAACATGACATCATAAAGTGATGTCATTACATGACGTCGCGTTATAACGTCATGTCATGAAGAAGAAGAACAAATAATCCCATTTCAGTGAATATTAATTAACTAATGACCTTCTCATGCAATCATTAGTTTACAAACACTATTACAAGCCTATGTTTGTACGTGGCACCATGACATCATGAAGTGACGTCATTACATGACGTCACGTTATGACGTCATGTCATGAAGAAGAACAACAAATAATGACATTTTCGTGAATATTAATTACACTAATGACCTTCTCATGTAATCATTAGTGTACGAACAGTATTACAAGCATATGTGTGTATGTGGCATCATGACATTATGAAGGAAGTGACGTCGTTCCATGGCGTCACGTTATGACGTCATGTCATGAGGAAGCAAAACAAATATTGACATGTCAGTGAATATTAGTAATAATAATGAAATTCTCATGCAATTTATGTGATTGTTTTATTTAAATTACATAATTATTACTATGGGGTGAAAATTGACCCCCACTCTCTTAGTTGTATAGTTTTTTCCTGCCCGACGGAGGGTTAATTATTGCGTCAATCAGCATCAAATACGGCCTACGCATTATGAAATACTGCGGGTAAAAATTGCTTAATATAATTATGATGACTGTCGTGGTAATATTATTATCGATGTTTCTTACAGCGCTCAATGGCATTTTCGCCGATCCAAGGTTAGTACAGCAAAAATTATCGGACTAAGCAGGGTAATTTATCGTTTTTGCGCTCAAAATTATTTTTTCTCGCAGGTTTTTTTCTCTTTTGCGGTATCTTGTAGGCAACAGTTTATAACTTTACGTACGAGAAATAATGTGACATAAACATTGAATAGGTAAAAGCGACATCTTCTGAATAAATAACTAGGCTGAAAGGCTTATGCTATGATAAGCGCTTTATAAATGATCGAATACAATGCAAAAAATACAATACAATATCAGCGTATTATCAAATTTACTTCGTTCAACATAAATATCAATTGCACATTTAAAATACTGCATATAGATGAATTGTGGTTTTCTCAAACTGTTTCTCATGGAGAACCTCATCTTCTTACAATGGCGCAAAAATGTACGGTAGGCCTATAATTGTCACAACTGCCTGATTTCGTCAAGCGTTGATTTCGTATGGGTCGAATAGCTGGAACTTATGAGATTTACCCAGTCCGGATGCTTTTTTAATCTCTCTTTTTGGAACCTGAGTGATTACATCTACCTCAGGTTAAAGTAAAAAAATATTCAACTCCGAAGAATTACCAAGTGTAGGCCTACACAAAGGGGAATTAGTGAAAATAAGTGACGTTTAACAGTGATCCTTGGGAGCGGTTCAAAAGAGCGACAAATCAAAAGAGCGACGTAACAGAAGAGCGACATAAATGCCGTATCAAAAAGAGCGACAACCTATGAAATGAAAAATTAATTCAAAAGAGCGACATAACGAAAGAGCGACAAATATATTTATGTACTCATTTATGAGCACTAAATCTAGATAANATCATTGCTGGTGCGTTCAGTTACGTATTGCTATGTTGTAAATGAGCGGACTATTTTCAGAGTACGTTATAGGATACTAGATGGATATAGTAAAACTTTGTTTTACGGGCTGTATTTTATATCCATCTAGTTTAACTTACTGAATCTTGCTTGATTGAGCCACAGGCTAAAAAGTCAAATCTTACGACGACTAGTTCGATCACTCCTCACAATCATTCAATCGTCGTGAAACTTGGCAGATGGAGCTCGCCCTCGCACACACTTCATTCTATCAAAATTTCAGCTCCCCAAAAGGCTAGCTTATAGAATCGGGGACTAAACTTTTCGAATCGGGGAATCCCCTTTTCCGATACAGAGCGTTGTGATTGGCCAGCGTTGTGATTGGCCGCAGTCGTAAAATGAACGCGGACTATATATTTGTAGAGGTAACTGCTTCGTAAGACGCATTATAGGATACTATAGATGGATATAGTAAAAAACTTTTTTACGGGTTGTATTTTATTATCCATCTAGTTTAACTTGCGGGAATCTTGCTTGCTTGATTGAGCCACAGGCTAAAAAGTCAAATCTTGCGACTAGTTCGATCACTTACAATCATTCAATCGTCGTGAAACTTGGCAGATAGACTCGCCCTCGCACACACTTCATTCTATCAAAATTTCAGCTCCCCCAAAATAGCTTATAGAATCGGGGACTAAACTTTTCGAATAGGGGAATCCCCTTTTCCGATACGGAGCGTTGTGATTGGCCAGCGTTGTGATTGGCCGCAGTCGTAAAATGTACGCGGACTATATATTTGTAGAGGTAACTGCTTCATAAGACGCATTATAGGATACTAGATGGATATAGTAAAAAACTTTGTTTTTACGGGCTGTATTTTTATCTCATAACTTTTATTTTCGCTCTCTTAGTTCTCTTAATCTCTCCATCAAGGAATGTTGTGCTCATAAGACTCCTGACTAATAAACTAACTATAAGAGAAGAAAAGTAGAGCAGCCCTTAAGCTAGCCTGAGAGGTATCCATGGGTATGAAGTGTGAGCGACTTCATTTTCTTAGCCTCAGCATATGAGGGCAGATGGCCAGTCCTCTCCCTCGACGTCTCATCTTCCCATGAACAGTGTACGGTCAGTGTACTCATTATAGCTGAGTTGGCTAGGGGCGCAGGAGGAGCAGAAAAAAAACCCTATCCTATCGGTTGACACTTCAATCACGTTAACCATTAGTCTCCCGCTTCCAAAGAAAGGTGACCCGCTCCCGTGTGACAATTACAGAACCCTCGCACTGGTCTCGCACGCAAGCAAAGGTTTGCTGCGCGTGATGCTAGACCGTATGCAACACAAGCTCGAAGACGAGATTGCTCAGGAATAAAAGAGATTTAGGCCAAGAAGAGGTGAAAGAGACCAGATTGTGATCCTGAGGATCATACTAGAGAAAGCAAGAGAAAGGAAACAACCACTGTACCTTTGTTTCATTGACTTCACGAAGGCATTTGATAGGGTTCTACACAAACAACTATGGCTGATCATTCTGAAAATGGGTTTTTCACCTCATCTGGTCCAACTGTTAAGAAATCTGTACAAGCAACAACAACAAAATAATATCAGGACAGATGACCACACTTCGGCATGGTTCAAGGTTAAGAAAGAAGTTCGACAACGATACAACCTCTCCCGATGCCTGCTTAAATTCTAGCAGAACAAGTGATGCGAAAGGCACTAAAGGGTTTCGCCGGGAGATTTAGGATTGGCGGAAAAAACATCCACAACTTCAGATACGCTCACGATATCGTCCTACTGGCCACAACACCGGAAGAATTAACCTACAAGAACACGTGAAACGCGTCGACAGTGCTGCAGGAGAATATGGCATGTCGATCACTAATGACCTTCTCATGCAATCATCAGTGTACAAACACTATTACAATCCTATGTTTGTACGTGGCAACATGACATCATAAAGTGATGTCATTACATGACGTCGCGTTATAACGTCATGTCATGAAGAAGAAGAACAAATAATCCCATTTCAGTGAATATTAATTAACTAATGACCTTCTCATGCAATCATTAGTTTACAAACACTATTACAAGCCTATGTTTGTACGTGGCACCATGACATCATGAAGTGACGTCATTACATGACGTCACGTTATGACGTCATGTCATGAAGAAGAACAACAAATAATGACATTTTCGTGAATATTAATTACACTAATGACCTTCTCATGTAATCATTAGTGTACGAACAGTATTACAAGCATATGTGTGTATGTGGCATCATGACATTATGAAGGAAGTGACGTCGTTCCATGGCGTCACGTTATGACGTCATGTCATGAGGAAGCAAAACAAATATTGACATGTCAGTGAATATTAGTAATAATAATGAAATTCTCATGCAATTTATGTGATTGTTTTATTTAAATTACATAATTATTACTATGGGGTGAAAATTGACCCCCACTCTCTTAGTTGTATAGTTTTTTCCTGCCCGACGGAGGGTTAATTATTGCGTCAATCAGCATCAAATACGGCCTACGCATTATGAAATACTGCGGGTAAAAATTGCTTAATATAATTATGATGACTGTCGTGGTAATATTATTATCGATGTTTCTTACAGCGCTCAATGGCATTTTCGCCGATCCAAGGTTAGTACAGCAAAAATTATCGGACTAAGCAGGGTAATTTATCGTTTTTGCGCTCAAAATTATTTTTTCTCGCAGGTTTTTTTCTCTTTTGCGGTATCTTGTAGGCAACAGTTTATAACTTTACGTACGAGAAATAATGTGACATAAACATTGAATAGGTAAAAGCGACATCTTCTGAATAAATAACTAGGCTGAAAGGCTTATGCTATGATAAGCGCTTTATAAATGATCGAATACAATGCAAAAAATACAATACAATATCAGCGTATTATCAAATTTACTTCGTTCAACATAAATATCAATTGCACATTTAAAATACTGCATATAGATGAATTGTGGTTTTCTCAAACTGTTTCTCATGGAGAACCTCATCTTCTTACAATGGCGCAAAAATGTACGGTAGGCCTATAATTGTCACAACTGCCTGATTTCGTCAAGCGTTGATTTCGTATGGGTCGAATAGCTGGAACTTATGAGATTTACCCAGTCCGGATGCTTTTTTAATCTCTCTTTTTGGAACCTGAGTGATTACATCTACCTCAGGTTAAAGTAAAAAAATATTCAACTCCGAAGAATTACCAAGTGTAGGCCTACACAAAGGGGAATTAGTGAAAATAAGTGACGTTTAACAGTGATCCTTGGGAGCGGTTCAAAAGAGCGACAAATCAAAAGAGCGACGTAACAGAAGAGCGACATAAATGCCGTATCAAAAGAGCGACAACCTATGAAATGAAAAATAATTCAAAAGAGCGACATAACGAAAGAGCGACAAATATATTTATGTACTCATTTATGAGCAGTAAATCTAGATATCGAGTCAAAACATTACTGTACATCTAGGCTTTGAATCTAATAAAGTGTCATTCAGTGTCTGATTCTTCTACTACTCTATGAAGTCAAAACATTGCACCTAGGCTATAAGTCTAATAAAGTGTCATTCATGATATCGAGTCAAAACATTAGGCTACATCTAGGCTATGAGTATAATAAAGTGTCATTCAGTGTCTGATTCTTCAACAACAACTCTATGACATGAGGTCAAGTGCATATTGTGGGCAATCCCTCGAAGGTAGTCATCGAGAGGGATAGTGCCATGTCTCCCCACAACAGTTGCAATCCTCTCTTCTCTTAGGTGTTGCTCGTTCTTCCTCTTTACTGGAATGTTCCCTGCGATCAGTCTCTCGACCTCTTGATCTGTGCGGTGGTTCTCTTTTATGAATTCTCTTATCGTCGAGAACACTCCCAGGTGGTAACGCGTCACTACAGTCTCGATTCTCCTGTGCCAAGCCGCCAAGCTGTTGTTTGTTCTTGGGAGGTTATGAGCTTGAAGATGGCGAGCACTCCACAATTCTGGCGGAAATCGTAGTGGATGACGTCGTGGAATGCGCGGTGGTCTTCCTCTCCCACGAGTGGCTATTGGTTTCCCCAACACGTAATTTTCTCCGAAATACTTAAAAACTGGAGCTACTTCATCTGGAGCGCTGTTTGAGAGGGCGTCGAAAGCATCACGAATCTCACCCGCTGGTAGAAACGCTAGGGTAGAAAGTCTCTCTCTAATAGAAACTGAAGTAACTCTTTGATAAACAATAGCCAATAATTTCTGGCTACGAATACACTACCCCCTATTTTATTCCCAAGTAGCCTACGATAA
Organism: Aporrectodea caliginosa; assembly: GCA_020284085.1. Taxonomy (NCBI): domain Eukaryota; kingdom Metazoa; phylum Annelida; class Clitellata; order Crassiclitellata; family Lumbricidae; genus Aporrectodea; species Aporrectodea caliginosa. Next base: position 257,311 of record JACEVL010000635.1, read on the forward strand.
TAACCAATTTGTCACTCTTTTGTTGTGTCACTCTTTCGTTGCGTCGCTCTTTCAAATCAGAAATATTTCTGTCGCTCTTTTAAAACTGCTGCCCATTTGTCGCTCGTTTGTTACGTCGCTCTTTCGTTATGTTGCTCTTTCGAACCTAACCCGTGATCCGTTAATACGTAGACTACATGGGAATTGATAGGTCTACAGGCCTACACAATTTTTATTAAATCGAATGAGTGAGATTTGATTTAAACTGAATAGTATACTAGATAATATTAAAACGGTGACAGCTCAGTTCATTGACGATCGCTTTTGCAGTCAGAAATGAGAGAAATAAGGCTGGAATTGAAGGTTTCAAATGATTTAAAGATAGCTAGGCAAGTTAGGTAAATCCCACTCTGCAAGACGCTATCTTAGGCCACCAAAATAGCGATTTACTGGCAACAAAGCCATATCAACTAAAAATATATTCAGATTTTTTAACTTTTTCAGGATAGAACAATATATTTCTAATTATTCTCGCGTATCGGAACTGTGATTTACTTCAATTTTTAGTATTTTTGTTTATTTAATTGGACAATTGAAAATCGTTTCTACATTAAATGAAGAAGTTCTAAATATTTTCTTTGCTCCGATACTTGTAAACCTTGATGGGTTATGGGCTACGGTGTTTCAAATGGGGCTAATATCCATGAGGCCTATTGCCTGATGGTTTATCCTAGAAGTTTTGGTTCGGTTTATTAAGCAAAGAGTAATTGTCTATGAAGTTGCTGGCTGGTATTGGTTGTCCCGCCAGCCCCATATTCTACGGAATAAATAATAGACGTATCACAGTACTGTAGTCAGTCCAACTTCCTGGAATAGTTTGCGTATGCACCGACTTTTTATCTATCTGTCCATCTATAGGGTTAGTTTTATTGTCATGCGCGCAAGGTCAGTCAACCCGAGTCTAAGTCTCGGAGAGCATAATCTTGTTGGTCTTTTATAAGGTGCTTGAAGATCTTTCGGTTCGATCACGGGTTTCGTGTGACAAAATAATGGTAGCACTTCTGATAAGTTTCTCTTGGAACTGTAATTAAAATAACAAAACGACAATTGCAACACTTCCAGTATTTCACAGAATTAAAAAAAAAATCTAATTTGGAATATGAATTACTTGTCTTTTTTCCTTTTCTCTTGACGGACAGTCGTGTAGATGCTGCTGGAATATTCTGAAAGCCTTCAGAATCTTTGGGTGTATTTCCATTCTTGACATTCGGAGCAATTTCAAATTTACTTTCTGATTTTCGATTTGGGTTGATGGTCAGGGAGTGCTTCTGATAAGTTTTTTTTGAAGCTACAATTAAAATATTAAAAAGACTGTTATATTACTTTTAGCGTTTAAAGCATTTATAAAATTCAAATCAGAAATATGATATGTAAGTGTGTATGCTTTTGGACTTTTATAAAGATCATTTTGTGGCCCATCAAAAACGCTATGAACATGAATATAGCTTGAAAATAATTTGATCCGAGTTGAAAGAGACAGCTACAATGTCAACGGAAAGTTTGTTTCAGAGAGATCGCACGAGAATTCATGATGTACACGTGTTGACGTACAGCAGAGACAGACCAGAAGATCTCCACGGGCTATTGAACGAAACGCCCGACAATCTGACTGAGTTGAGAGCGGCACAAATAACTATACTCTCACTGTATGAGAGAATTTTGGTAGATTTGCGCTGTTCAGGACGGAATGGAGCTGAAGTAGGCTGACTTTCGGCAATTCAGCAAAGATTCCAGGTGTGTCAGGACGAAGGGATGGAACAAGGCCGTTGCAATGCTAAATGAAAGTTTGACTAGTTGATCGAATCTGACAAATCCGATAGAGACTTGAACCTGGAATTCACGTGATCAGTCATGGATATCTCTTCGTCGATGAACACTTCGCGGACACAGACAAGACGACATCGCGAGACCCAATCCGGCAATTTGAAACAGTAGGCTACTTTGTCGAGTTCCGATTCATGTGTATAGTATTTTGGCCGGGTTGATTCGGAGCTGATTTGATTTAATCCACCCTTGTACACCCGTCACGCTATTCAACACTGACATGAGGCAGGCGAGCGAATCCGACTGCTCACAGCTGGAGTAAAATTGGACAGTATCACTTTAGTGACGGACGGGATTCCAGGTCATGTGATGACTCGGGACCAAATGAACAAACCTAACCTAAATTAAACAATTGAACTAAACTATTGAAACTTGTTCATAACTGTATAGAGCATGCCTATCTTTGTTATCAGCGTTACATAGAAAAGATCGATATTCTTCCTCTGCCCCAATTCTCAGCTATAAACAGGCAAAATTTTGACTCATTCAGAAGAATTTTCCATGGCCGTCGAAATCCAAGCTTCTCTTTTGAAAGAATTTCTCTCGTGAATTCCATATCTGAATTTTAGTAACAAAGCTCGACTGCTGATTCAATCAGCGACCATCACGAATCCACTTCCATCAACGGCCAAATGAAAAGACAATCCAGCTGTCCGATGACCTGTCCAATTTCTCAACCAAATAAGAATACTTCTGTGCTTTTCCCACCTAAAGCACCATTTCAACAAGCGCCATTTTGTACGAAGATAAAACAAATTATTCTGGATCGGACAGTGTGCTTAACTCAACAGTAAACAAAACTGCAGATAGAACAGTATAATTCTCAGGCGACGATTTATCAAACTCTTCAAGGAACATAAAATAGTGATTTTACCTGTATATCCCCTTGTTGTGTGTTGTCCAGATGATGACGATGATGATGAGGCATCCCGTTGACAGTTTGAATCTTTAGCTTTATCACCTTTGCTCTGAATACTTCCTCCTAAATTATACTCCTGAGTCTTACTTTGAACCGTTTTGCGTTCAGCTGGTTTTGCTTCGAAAGTCTGTGTAAAAAGCCCTTGGCTAAAATCCATGAGATCTCTTTCTTCTTCTGACAAATCATCTAAGAAACACTTCATCTGCTCGAAACCCTGTTTCACTTCTGTTTTTAAAGCATCAACGTAGTCCAGCTTGCCGCTTAACTCGACGTCTTTGTAATTCAAACACAGGTTTGTTGCTGCACTGCTCAGCCAATAGGGAAAATCGCTATCAGGTGCATAAGGCAGCTTCAACTTCTCGAGGAACACCTCATGAGCTCTATTAGTTTCATTTACAAAATCCTTCTCATTCATCCTAACCGAAAATTCAGTCGTTTTAGTCAATGTCTTCTGTTAATTAGCCTTCTAAGTCTGTTATTTGCATTGATAATGGTGACTAAATAATCAGAGTTGATGAGCAACAAAGAAAGATGTCCGTAAAATTTGTTACGGTTTTTTATGACGGCATATGCAGCAGCATACAAATCGTCGGAAAACAAGGTGCAGTTCTTTAGAATCTCAAGCAACTCCTTTGGATCAGGGTCGTTAAAGATCCTTTGTCTTATCTGATTAATATTACACGCGATGAAGCTTCCTGTATAGCATATAGCAAGTGTGCTCCAGTCAGTAAACTGTGCCACGTCCAACTTATCGATTCGTACTTTGCGTTCGTAAACAAATTGACCTGTAGTGCGAACTTTGTTTCTAATTGCCTCTTTGCTAGATAAATTGACGTAAGCCAGGCTTCTTATATATTCTGTGAATTTCGTTCTTATGAATTCGATCAATTTTTCTCTCAAGATGTAAAGCGAAATTCGAAACACTGCACAGTTGTTGAATTGGTCTTGAATGTTTGGACACGTCAAATACTGTAAGCACTCAAAATATTCTGCATTTATTTCTGAAAGTCTGTTTCCATCGGTTTGCACATGCAATGTCATTCCTCATCTACAATTTGAGTTGTTGGAAGAATACGTTACATTCAAGTAATATCACGTTACGCTGACCATATAATTAAGTATAAATGTTCTGCGGCGGAAGTAATTTTATACACAATGCGCTCACGAGGTGTTCCTCAAAATACGAAAGACCCTTGAGTATACACAATCTTCGGCACATGCGCATTGTTCAAAATGCTTTGCTTCCTATCAATAATATTGGCATCGTGAGGGTCGGTTAGGATCAGCGTTAGGGTCGTCATTAAAGAAAATGTAAAATATTTTCGCCGAAGAAGTAATTTCTTCATGCGTTGCGTGGCGGAATCTTCCGCCGCAGAAGAATTACATAATTAAAGCACGAATGCAAAAATATAAATAATTGATGGGACTGCCTCGGGTGCATCAACCATCCAAAGCGTAGGTATAAATTGTATAAATTTAGATATCTGTAAACAATTGGTGTGTTCATAAATTTCGTAAAATGCAAGTGTCACGTAGCACTGTGGTAGGCTATATCAGGAAAACCGAAGTTTGGGCATTGTTATTTGACAACGCTCTGTCCATGAACGGTGAAAATACGTTAACAGTTTTCGAATATTATGATCTAATCTTTATAACCTAACTTCTAAATGGATGTCAGCCAAGCTGCGATGCCTTTGCCCTTCCAAAACTGAATTGATCATCCTAGGCCTTCCTGATCAAATGAATTTAATCTCTGACCCTTCCATAAACCTATCGACCTACTACTGTTCATCTTCAATTTCACCTACGCCTCCCACTTTTGCAATAATTTATTGATATTGGAGATCCACATCGAATGTTTTTCCAACCGCATATCCAACATCTCGTTCTTCTGCACATTCGTGATTTTTGCCGCATCCTACAACTGATTGCAACAGCACAGCTCTGAAATCATCATTTCTTCTAAATCGTATCATAATCGCAATCTCGAGATTTCTACAGCGCCCATAAAAGCGGAGTCATAGGAACCAGGTCATTCACAGACGCTCACTCAAAACGAAATTGATAGGCTGATAGGGTCAAAATTGGTTCCAGGTCAGGATCCAATAGCTCATCAGGTTGGTGTAAAAATTGTTCACTTGACGATAGAAGCATGAAATTTGGCAGATGGAAACAACATACGCTGAGAGAAAAATTTAGCTATAGGGTCATCGCAGATTTGCCCTAGCCTTAATGGCACCCATTATTCAAACTGGCCGCCCAAATAGAGATTTTTCAATATCCCATACTTGGTGTCCACCTGGAATTGTGATCTTGGTGTCTAAATAATTATACGTAAGGTGGGTATTTCCCCCAGTTTAAAAAATCAACTGCAATAGAGTCTATCGCAGTTGATTTGGTTAAACTAGGGGGAAAGTGTAGCATATTCCAAGCCACGCTAATTAATTTAAATATACTATTTTCAAAATGTTATCTGCATTTCCAAGTGGTGGTGGTGGTGATGATGGTGATGATGATGATGATGATGATGATGATGATGATGATGATGATGATGGTGATGGTGGTGGTGGTGATGGTGGTGATAATCGAGTGCTGGTATTGGTAGCAAAGACAATGTCCAATGTTTACAAAATAGCAAATCCACAGCAATCATCCGCAGATTCATCTGTGACGCAGACTGGGATAAATGATTGTGTGCCTTCTCAAACCGTTAACAATAGAACAAAGTTGTCAAAGCTTGACTATCTGTAAACCATTATCGTGTTTATAAATTTTGTAAATGCTACTGTCAGGTGGTATTGTTGCCGCCGCCCGCCCTTTTGGTGGTTTCCCAAAGTTTGCTCACATGTCTGCCTTCATTCGGGAAACTCTCCACTGGCTTCCTGTGCCTCTGCGCATTCAGTTCAAAATTCTGACACTTATGCGCAACTCTCTCGTCGGGGTAATTCCTTCAGACCTTATGAACCTCGGCCTCTACACTCCCTGGTCGCTCCGCTCTTCTCTCAGCCGTCAGAGGAATTCTGGTTGTTCCACGCATGCGTGGCGCTACTGATCAATCCAGAAGCTTTGCTACATGGTTCCATCTTCCGCAGGTAATGCGGCTTGAGCTCCTCAGCCTTCCTCTTCCTCTGTTTCGGAGACGCCTGAACACTATCTTATTTGTTAATGACAGCACTGACCTGGGTCGGGATAGTGTCTGAATCTGAGAGTTGCGCTTTATAAATGTTCAATTATATAAACTCAGGGCCGTAGCAAAGCTATATTGCGTCCTGTGCCAAGCGTAAATCGAGCGCTCCACCCCTCAAAGATTAACTTTGCCAATAACGACCAAACTTATGTCGAATACAATATATGGCTTTGTCTTTTAAAGAAAATAGAAACGAAGTTTCCGTGCTTCTATTAACGTTTCATTTAAGTCACATTAGATTATTTCGCTGTTGAAGGGACTTTGAGGACAGGGAGGTTCGGGCAATTCCATGAGGAAAAGATTCGACTTCCGTCAGGTTTGATACCCCACATCCATGTGTGCACATCGTGTAATCAACACGATGTTTATGAAGCAGGCGTGGCCACCTACGGGACCTCGCCCATACGGTGACTTGTACAGCGCCACTAGCCGATGTCTAAAAATGTCTTTCAATGTCTTTCAGCTTTTCAGATACTAGGCCGAGCTTAGAGCCTACGAACCGCTTTATTGGCGGCAGAAATATTCGCTCTGATTGGACTCCTCGTCCCAACACCAGTACTTTCATTATCCGTCTGAGGTTCACTCCATGTTTTAGCACTTACTATACACCTCAGCACTTTTGCGTGTTCTTCTTACAGCTGTATAACTTTTCTGATTTAAATCATCTAGCTCTCCAACAGCTGACAATGATAATTCAACATCCGCCATTTCGCTAGTTCGCTAGTTCTGATTATAGTTTAATTACAATAAATTAACGGGATATACCTGATAGCGGTTTCCACATCCAATTTAGCGAAAATTATATTCATCAGTCCTTTGATTAATGATTACGTTAGCTGTATTTTCCAAAATTACAGTTTGATCGGCATAGAATTAGCTAATGCCCATTTAGTAGCAATGCACTTTTCAGTAAGCAGGGACGGTGCATGCAAAATCATCTAAGAGCCCCTTCTCAGTGCATCGCCTCGTTTTATAGGCCAATCTACGCGCCTAAAGAACCGCGTTCTGTCGCTCAGAATATAATTTTATCAAGCCACGAATAGCTGCAGGCAGAGGTACGTTTTGCAGATTGACATTTATTGGCTCAAATCACCTCTTCGACTAAATCATTCGGCTGCGGTCTGGACAGTGGCGTAGCTATCATGTGTGCAGGTTGTGCAAGGCACACGACCTCCAAGGGTCCACAGAGATAACAAAATTATTAATCTAGCCTAAGTCACATTCATGCTCATTTTGTGACAGATGTAGTTTTTGTGAACACACTTGCAATACTTCCTTACTTTACTGACGCAAAATATGGAAATTCATATTGTCAAGCCTGAAATGCCTACAGTCTAATTGGTATCGTATTCCCTTTAGCCCACCAGCGGCTGTTTTGTTGTCTTTAGCCGATTTCCGAGAGATAACGGATCAGGGCGTTATATATATTTATATGTATATTTATATGTATATATTCACACACACAAGTATATAATTATGCAAACATATATAAAGTTCTGACTCTGGCTGCAGAAACAGTCTCCGACTCTGACTAAGTAATCAGCCACCTTTGGGAAGCGACCAATATAGGTCAATGTTTTGAACGATGGCAAAGATTAAAGAATGCTAGTAATACAGTTTTACATCAAAACATTTAAGTGGAGTTGCGAAACGCAAGCGACGTCAGCAGATTGAAATAGAATCAAGGAAGTTGCCAAAAATCTCCAGTTTCATTGTCACATAGGCCTACTAGGTTCGTTATGACAGCAAAGAAGACGTTGTGGACATTAATTTTATATAAATTTTGGAATGAATGAATGAATTTGGGAATAAAATAATGGTATCATTATTATTATAATTATTATCTTTAGCATTAGTCCACAATACGATACGACTTGCGGAACAGTAATACGTATGCAGAGCTGTTAACAAGATATGTCGCCAATCGCTATATCTGTTAGAAATCTTATCGCGCAAGAGACATAAATATAAATAAATATATATATTTTTATATAATGATCTGGGGATAAATTGAGAGTTGTCCTTGGGTGGGAGAGTATGGTTGTGTGCTCTAGGTCTTAATTGGTGAGAGGAGAGGGGTCGGAGTGGAGGTAGGGAGTTGGTGAAGTACATGCTTGGGTTGTGTAATATGGAGAAAAGGAGTTTATCATCGGCTAAATTGGCAAGTTCAGAGACTGTTTTTTGCTCTAGGTATCCTAGGCGTTTGGCTCTTTTTAGGAGTTTTCCAGGCGTTCTTTATCGGAAGCCAGGGTAAGACCCCACCAGGATGGGGAGGCATATAGAAGTTTAGCCACGGTAGTGGCTTTGGTTATATTATGGATAGATGAGGAAGAAAGGCCATGGGTTTTGAGTTTTCTGATAGCATAAAAAGACGTGGAGCAAGTTGCTGTGAGGTGGTTTATATGGGCTGTGAGTTTGAGATTATCTTGAAGGAACAAGTAATGATTACCTTACGTGTAGCTCGCAGACTATGCAAAACTGCGCAGTTTTAAGAAATGATATCGCAATGTTTGCTGCCTCTATTCTATGGTATTGATTATAATTATAATTGTGCCTGACGGAATATGCCTCTCGTCTCCTTTGTTTCCAGTCGGGCCTAATAATTGGTAACGGTAACGGTATTGATTGGTTATGTAGGCCTAAATATTTGGAATGGCTGCTACATGTGTAGGCCCACATGATGCCTACTTTAATTATTTATATCAGCACCAGGGTGACATTGATTTTATGATGTGGTTAGCGTGCTGGAAAACCAGCCGAGAAATCGTTGGTTTAAATCCCGCTCATGTATGAGCAGAAATTTTCCTAGAGATATCGGATCCACTTGAGGCCCAAACCAACTCAGCTTTAATGAGTACACTGACCGTACACTGTCAGTGAGTAGACGAGACTGCGAGGGAGAGGACTGGCCAGCCTCCGTTATATGCCGAGGCTAAGCAAAATGAAATCGCTAATTCTTCATCCCCATGGCTACCTCTCAGGCTACTCTAAGGACTACTCTTCTTCTCAGCAGCTCATGAAATCCTTCTGTTAAACCTTAGCTTGGCTGTATGGTTTATTTGCTTTGCTAATACCCACTGATCTTGTTAATACCACTTTATGCTATTGAAATGATGATATAATATGCAAAACATTTTCATTCGAACGATGCTGATGCAATAGTACCTCACAACGCTAACGTTGTTGCCATAGTCAACGGAGGCCTTAGTCATTCCCTCAGGTTGATTCCCTGACGTCGATACTATCATTTTGTGCTCACAATTCGTTTTGGTAAAACAATTTTTTCTTGATATTATTCGAGTTTTGGTGAATTAAATCTGTGCTTTCTATTTGTATTTTACTAATATCAGCACTAGGGTGGCTCATGCGCAACGGTGAGAAAAAAGTTTCTTAAAAGTTGCAGCTCTCATTCTGTTTCAAATAATTTATAAAATATTATGACCAAGTTTCAGTTGATTCTGAATATCTTTAGAGGTGCCTCAACATGGTTGTAGTTAGTGAATAGAGAGATGTAAACTTCGTCCATACATGAGCGGGAAAGCTAAAGTCAATTGGTATCTGGAGCAGGCATTGATCAGCTGCTTGAAGTTCCTTACCTCCAAGATAGGACGGGAGGAATAAAGGCCGCTGCATTGGTTGCAGCTATCGAAGATTGGGGTATCAAGTCACGCATTTGTGGCATGGCTTTCGAAATCACATTGTGGAACAAAGGTCTTAAATCAGGTACATGGGACAATTCTGGAGGAGAAGTTGGACAAACGTCTCGTATTTTTTGCCTGTCGGCATCATATTCTTGAATTTCTGTTCACTGACATTAGCTCCTTCTTCTGGACCAGATATACAGATGCTCAACGTTTCCAGTCCTCCTGGGCTGATAATGATAATGCTGCTTTCCGTACAGGTTTAGATGATGCTTAAGTCACGAGATAGATCACACCAGGCAAAAGACCTGAAGTTTTGAACTTTGTTGAACAATGACTTCAGGAAATTCAGCCAAGAGAAGACTACCAGGAACTGTTCATTCTCGTCATCGTATTTCTGGGAGGATTCGTCAGAGTGGAATTCATTTCCGTGCTCCAGCTGGACTTCACCGAGCAAGATAGATGGCGCACTTGTTGTACGGGTTCAAAATCTTCATGTTTGGTCGCATCCAGGTAGATAATGGCCAGTTTAAGCTGACAGCCAAAGAAGAACATGGTTTATGTGAGCTTCTCTGCTTTGTCCATAGCAGGTGGATACCCAAGCAGAGTTTGCAGCGTCGATGCCAACTTTCTCTCCGAATAAAGACCTATTGTTCTTGTATATGTTGCTGGAGTACTCCGCAATTAATAAGGTCTTATCTGATGGTGTAGTGAAAAAATAATTGGGGCACCTATGGAATCTGAATGAGAAAATGATATGTTTTGCACTGTCTGATCCGTCTGTCATTCTTGAAGTGAAACGAGGACTGGTGAATGCAATGAAACAGCAATTCACCAAAAAATCACCATGACGGTGGTCTTTCAGCAAACAGAAATCCTACATGAGGCATTGAGGCACCCTTTTGTCACTCAGCAAAGTATTCAAGTTTTCACATCGTTGAACTTCTCAGTAGACATTCGTCAGATTGATCCTGGCCAGTGGCGCCACAAAATTCTGATTCAAAGCAGAGCTGAAGTATGTCAAGGCATGGAAAGTCACAAACGACAATGCGGAAATAGCTGTGGTGTTGATTCAGGAGTTTAATGCCGATCTGACCAGACACGAAGAACAGAAACAGTTTCTCCTTCAAATGGCTACATGCTGAACATAGAAAGTTTTTCCAAGACTCTAAGTAATCCACAGTACTGTTGTGGCCGGACTGAAATGCTTGACTTTATCGTTTAACGGCAGACAGTCTTTGTATTATCTGTTTTTATGTTGAAGCTGATGTCCGATTAGAGCCATTTTCAGAACTTTCTTTATTAATCCTTTAATTAGCCGTTGAATACACAGTGTTACTGCTTTTGGTTAATAATGTATGCACTGCTAGAGAGTAGAATTTATTACACAATGAATATAATGTGTTCACTTTTTGGACTTAACCGATAACACTAATTAGCGGCATTGTACGAATAGGACATTCCTATGTAAAACTACACTTGCCATGAGGCACACCTAAACATCATCCTAAAAATCACAAACTTTACAGGAAATTTTATTTATTTAATTGAAACATTTTGAGAGGGTGAGAGTTTAACCTTCGTAGGCCGAAGTGGGGTAGATTTCTACCCCAGCGGTGTTTGGATGTTGATTGCAGAGTAACTGTAGTTTGTCATAACTTGACGTTCCACATGTTTACAAGTTAAGACCCCCGACATATTCTCACATCAAAACCATCATCATATCATGTTATCTGAAAAAGTTATTTAAGTTAAAATGTCATGGGGTAGAAATTTACCCCACTTCGGCCTCGACGTTACTACGTTTTCGTTCATAATGAAGATGTATTTATATAAGATTTTAGCTCATAATTATGCTGCAATAAGAAATAAAGTGTTGATTCTACCATGAAATTGATTTTTAATACTTGCCTAATTATGGAGGGGTCACTTTCCAAGATGGCGGCCAATATGGCAGCCAAACCACACAAATATGTATATATCAACTTATTGGTAGGCTAAAATAACAAAGAAAGTGTCAAATGTAATATTTTCAGGGTCAAGGAATCGAAATACTACATTGGCAATAGTGTGAAAATAGTACTATCCAAGATGGCGTCCAATATGGCCGCCAAAACACAAAAATAGGTACAACTCAGCTCAGATATACGCTACAATGACAAATGAAGTGTCGAATTTGATACAATAAGGGTCAAGGAATCTAATGATCGCTGTGGCAATAGTGTGAGAATGTTATTTTTTAAGATGGCGGCTAATATGGCCGTCATCCCTAACCCATGAGCATAGATATAGCCATTTTTGTGTTTGGCGGCCATATTGGCCGCCATCTTGAAAAACAATATTTCCACACTATTCGGACTGCGATAATTCGATTCCTTGACCCTGAAAATTTTCAATTGGACGCTTCATTTGTCATTGTATCTTATCTATATGAGCTGAAATATACATATTTCTGTTTTTCGGCCATATTGGCCGCCATCTTGAAAATTAAAATTTCCCCTTTATTGCTGCTACGAGAATACGATTCCTTGAACCCGAAAATATTAATTTCTATGCGCTTAATTTCTTATTGCAGCCTACCATTCAACCAATCAATCAATCAATCAAAAGTTTTATTGCAACCAATTTTTGTAAAAAAAAAGACAAGCAGAGTAATTACACTAATTAAACATAAAAAATTGGCTACAATGGATGACCCAGAATGGATCAGGATCCCGCTGAGTAGGGTCACCCAAGTAGCGATATTCACGCACTAATGTTATGACAACCGATGAAAGTAATAATAGTCATTAATTAATATGGTTATTCACACAATAGATAACTAAAATTCATTTATTTTAATCAGTTCGATTAAAGACTTAACTAAAGCTTAACTACAAGCGGTCATAATTATGTACAAATTAAGTAGAGTAGTATTAACACTGTTGAGGAAGAAAGTGCGTATTATGTTTTTAAATTCCTGAAGACTATTAAGATATACATATTTATGTGATTTGGCGGTCATATTGGCCGCCATCTTGGATATTCCCACACTATTCACAATGCGATATTTCGATTCCTTGACCTTGGAACTATTATAAACGATACTTCATTTATCATTGTAGCTTACCTGCAAGCTGAGATATTACATATTTCTTTGGGGTAGAAAACTACCCCACTTCGTCCTCCGTTTCTCGAAACGGAGCTTCGGCCTCTGAAGGTTAAAAAATTTGAAATACATTTTCTGACCCACCCTAATCAGCACTGTGATGTTAAAACTCCCTAAAGTATGGACACTTTTCCGGAAAGCATAATTATTATAGACTATGCGGTCATTGGTAATCTCCGGATTTCTATAGCTCCCAAATAGCTTATTAATGAGAACCGCGTTAATCGTTTATTTAAAAGCAAAATCGATAAGGCAAGTATGATCAGGGTGGGTAGCAGGTCAGAATTCAAAATACAGATAGACACTGTTAGACAGAGATTGTTTTATACATGCAACATCGCTACACTCTATCACGGTGGTAAATATTTGCGAAAGCTGGTAGAAGAGGAATCAACGCCAAGGTCCCTCGAACAGAACAAATCGGAGAATTTCGTGTATTTCTCTTCCTCTGTTTCGGAAACGACTGAAGACTATCTTATTTGTTAGAGACCTGGGTCGGGAGCGCCTCTGAATCTGTGAGTGGCTCTATACATAATAATGCTCAATTACAAATTACAATTAAGGATCCTGAGTGGCCGAGTGGGCTGGTGCTCGCTCGTAACGCCGGCGCCCCGGGCTCGCTTCCCGGTCGGGTCGGTTTATCAGAGATTAATTGCTCAGATCTTTACTGCGGGTGGCTCGGTCGCATTATAAACGTGGAGTACAATACAACACACAACACAACACATTATACTGGGTCGCTGTGGTTTGGGGGTATGTTCGGTGCCTTGCAGCTGTAGGGTTGCGGGTTCGAATCCACCTCAAAGCTGCTGCGTAGGGACCCTGGGCAAGTCCTTCACTCGCAATTGCTCATGCGCTTCGGCGTGAAACTCCGACTACAGCAGTAGTCGGGGAGCGCCTCTGAATGGGAAATCTGGTTGAGGCGCTATAACAAGTGTTCAAATACAATACAATACAATACAATACAATTACAAATTACATGAGCTCACGATATTTCTGCGCAATTTCTTAACTGGCATCGTTTATCTTTCTCTTCTGCGCTCTCTTCTGTCTCTTTTTGTATTAACTTTATTATTATTATTATTATAATAATAATAATAATAATAATATAATAATAATAATATTAATAATAATAAAAATGATAATATAATAATAATAATAATAATAATAATAATAATAATAATAATAATAATAATAATAATAATAATAATAATAATAATAATAATAATAATAATGATGATGATGATGATGATAATATTAATAATAATAATAATAATAATAATAATAATAATAATAATAATAATAATAATAATAATAATAATAAAAATAATAATTATAATAATAATAATAATATTTTCGTTTATTTCAAACAATCCGGTTGACACACCGCAACCGGTTACAGTGTACAATTGTGCAATTGAAACAATTCACAAGAACACAAATGACAGAAGACATAAATCTTAACTACTAACAGAACTGACAGCCTGCAATACACGGCGCTAATAGCAGCCTACAAAGCATGTCCGCCCTACGGGCTCGAACTCGGTACCTCTCGCTCTCTGTGTCAGATGTTATCCAATGCGCTATATACGCTACCTTTGAGTAGCCACCGCGTGATTCTGACAGGAACAAACAATCGAGTCTATTGGAAGTAGTCTAATCATTTACAGAATCTCACATGAATTTTCATAGATCACTCATGTAGCTGTAAAATCATTGCACACGATTTACCGAATCTGACAATTGGACTTAGTTTAAACTAAAGCGGATTGATTGCATGCGGCACAGTATTAGTCTTTGCAAAGGCAAGTTGTTCTCAGTACATGACAAAGGACTTAGCAGGCTATTATAAACTGCGCAGTTTTCACATTATTACATTAATTTACAACTAAGAATTATTTTGCTCTGTATGACAACGGATCTAGCATCCCGTTGAAATCTCTGGTACATGAGTTGGTTTCTAGTTTACTCGATTACTGCAACGCACTTCTTGTTGCCATTATACAGTCAAATAATAGGCCTAATTAAACTATTTTGCTAGGGCTAAAACTAATACGTTTCAGTATGAATGTATAACCCATGTACTGAAATCGTTACATTAGTTCAGGCCCAGCAAAGATTTGTTTCAAATTGAGGATCATCGTTTATTTTTTTTATTAGAATCGATTCCATGAACAGTTAACACAGTGTACACGTGTGAATACAGTTATTAGCAGTTTACATTTCATTTATTAAGCGCCATTAATAAGAGATAGACATTGAAGAGGTTATGGTCTAACAGGTTAAGTAATAAAATCGATTCGTGGGGAGAAGAAGCCCAATGGGCTTATCTAGTCTTCCCCACTATGATGGAACAATTGGATAGAACTTGCAAGGAAACATGAGTCAGTTCGATTAGCATAGGATGAGAAATAGGCATGGCAGTAGTAAAATCAACGTCAGTTTAGTACGTGTTTTTTATAGGCCTGTTTGAAGGAGTTGAGTGACTTCTGATTACGGATGCCACGGTCAATGGAGTTCCATAGTTTAGGCCCAGTTACTCTAGCAGAAAATTGCCTACCATTAGTTTTACAGATTGCAGAGCGAAGATTAAACCGAGGTCTAGTGTTATAACTTGAAGTTAGATTCATCATATCAGCTTCAGATGAAATTATTTATTTAGCGCGTAACTTTGTTGCAGAAATTTAAAAATGTCTTGAAACTCTCTTAAAGTATCACTCGGATCTTCTGTAATCGCACTGCTCAGACTTTGTAGTTTTTTGGAAATATATAATCCTTACCTGAAGATCACCTTTATTTTCGGCTTTTCGAAGGTTTCTTCTCTCTGCATGCTTGGACATTGGTCTTCAAAGCCGACCACAGTAGTCCACAGCTAACACTAGCGACTTATATCTTGTTTGGGCACGACGTGCTATATGATCGTGATCCATTTATCGATACTGAGCGAGTTCTTTGCCCAAACATGTCTGGTGCCTCAGATTCAGATTAACTCTCCTGATAGACTACTCCTATTAGGTGCAATAAATTTAGTAGATGATCTTAAGCTTTAGACAAGCGACTATAATTTATTGAAGTGCTTTTTAAGTGATTGGGCCATGGGTCTCTTTGGATCTACGAGTTTTATTCAGCTAGTGATTCTTCATGAACTATCTACAAACACTTGAAAACTATTCTTTTCTGCCGAGGTTGGGCAGGGACAGGGACGTAACTAGCGTTGGGCTTGGGGGCTTAAGCCCCCTCAAACGAAGCTGAAGCCCCCAAATAAATGAAGCCGCCAGGCTTCACTATAGGCTCGGGCTACCTCATTCGCCATGTTCTAGGCTTAAAGCCCCCAAACGAAAAGTCCTAGTTACGCCACTGGGCAGTGAGCGCCTGTGAGTAGTTATCTTGAAAAGGAGCTATATGAATGCTCTGTAGAAATGAAGTTTACTGCCATTAACGAGACTCCCGGGAGTGAATGGCACCATAGAACGAGTATGCGCATATTACGAATATTAAGATTTGTAGAAATTGACGATTATTGACGAATAGTGAAACTGGCCAACGAATATTAAATACAATTCAAGGTTCTTATTTTAGTCCTTAAGTCTCATCTGGGTCTTGCTCCGAAGTACCTTTGCGATCTCATGCTTCGCCCACACTCTGCCACTTCGCTGCGTCCTCTCCGATCCTCTGATCGGCTTGACCTTTTTGTTCCCCGTGTCAGGACTGCGATGGCTCAATCCAGGTCCTTCGCCTGCATAGGTTCTTCTCTGTGGAATGGACTTCCTCCACCGGTTCGCTCTGCCATCCTTTCTGGTAGTCTCTCCTCATCTTTTCGAACCTAAAATCCTGCCTTTTCCCTCCGGGTTGCTCGCACTGGGAGCGCTTCTGAAAAGCTTTGCTGTGAGAAGCGCTTTTAAATAGCCAAATACAATACAATACAATACAATCATTTGTAAGCTTCACCCTTCCGCATTTTATTCGCTGACGTTATACATATTTGTTATTTTTAAGTTATAAGTTAAAACCATACATTGGATTTGAAATAAAAATTGAATTTCAACTTACAACAGTAGTCCATCAAACTTTCTATCGTTCTGTCTGATCGTCTTCGAATGTTTACCTGCAAAGAAGCATGACCATACTTGTCACACCAATAAATCGCCTACACTAGCACACACACACACACACACACACACGCGCGCACACACACACACACACACACACACACACACACACACACACACACACGCTGATCCTATAGTCAACAGTTGCCTGAAAGTTCAAAAGACTTAAAAACACCTACTTGATAAAATCCTGATGTGACCAGCCAGGCTGTTTGCTCTTTACCTCATTATACTGTTGACGTCATCGACTACTCTAAATCACTGCACTGGTGGCGGACTGCGTAATACCTGGAGTGGCTGATCGTACCTATGTATGATTTTAGAACGTAAGTCCAGATATTGACGATGGCTCTTTACCTGCTTACATACTGGTCATTCTAATCCACGTTTATCCCATTTGACCCACCTGTCTTTTCATTCATTCATTATGAGAATTTCTATAGCGCTACTCCGAGGCGCTCCAAACCCCAGTGCGGTAAATTGGAACATTTTTAAGATAAGAAAGGGGCCCTATAGGAATGGAATGGAGAGCCAAATGGAGGCCATTCCAAATCGATGGGCCAACCACACAGAGAATGCAACCTACTTCTGTATTCGATAGATCTTGCTATCCTTCCGACTAACCGCCTTTGGATTTTTACCAGCAACAGTGCAGTCGAGCCTGACCACAGTTACTAATTAATCAGCAACTCCGTTTGATCAGCAACGCTCATTATTGGAGCCAGTGTTATATACACTGTGGTAACCGCAGTGTATATACTAGGGTGGAGTGAAAAAAGCGAAAATTAGAAATTCAAAAAGTAATAGCAACCAGAAGTTGCCTTATGGTATGGGGTAAAAAATGTCGAAAAAGTTTTTAAAAATATTAATGTCTTCCGCCCCCACCAGAGGGCCAAAGTTACCAAAAATAGCATTTTTTCGAGAAAATTGCAGGTTTTCTTGTAAAATATTTTAATTGAAAACTAATTAAATGTAATTCAGTATACCGTTGGTTGGAGCTCTTAATACGGAATAAAACGATGTATTAATTTTCAGAATTTGCCAATATTTGTAGAAGTTATTAACTTTTTACCATTTCTCCTGGTTCGCGACATGTCGCTCAGTCTGAAAATGGTTAAACACTAATAACTTTTTTTATCCTTCGAGATATTTCAACCCATAGTATGTCATTCGATTCGGCTCTGAACCACCTTTCTAGTGGTGTATTGTAATGCGGTATTGTTTAACAGTACACATTTGTTTTTTAAACAATTACAGTTTTTTTGCAATTTTTCATTGATTCTGTTGTCATTTCAGCTGAATGCGCACTTTGTCCGATGAATTGAGCGCTAAGAACATTCCATTTTCATCGTGAATAATTGCGAAATGTTGAAGCATAAAAGCTACAATGACTACTCGTTCTAAAACATGGTTTTCGAAGTTCGGACACAGACAGGAACTACGGCGGACTGTTCTACCCCTATTTGAGAAATGTGTCTATTGTATTTTCGTTTACTGATCAACTCTGGCTGTCATAACGCAGCTAGTTACAAGGTTCTTCATCGATAGTCGGCTTGAGTGAAACGTATTTAGGCTAAAAGAGTCATTCTGGGTCAGGTAGATAAGCTTGGCTTAATTGTCTAGATTTGGGACTCTAGTCTCTGTTGAACTGGTCCACTACTTGATCTTCACGCTCCAATGCCTCCTCTCCAGTCTGGATTTAGAAAATTCCACTCGATGGAATCTCTTATGGTGAGTCTTCTAGCAGCTTATACTTCATGATGTGGACCGCAGCCATGTCATTTTACTCTCCCTTTATGACATTAGTGCCGCTTTTGACACTGTTGATCACACCATCCTCTTAGACCTGCTGTTTATAGGTCGTCTGGGATTGTTGGCTCTTCTTTGATTCCAGTCATTCCTTACCTTCATGGCCCTGCCGTCACAGCCGCTGCTATGATTGAACATATTCTAGAGGCTTCAGGCGCTCTCGATGGATGGTTATCTGCTTATATTGTCTAAACCAAGACAAGACCCAGTAGGCTACATTTGGCTATAGCCGTGCCAAGATTGCCAAGATTGACTGAAGTACGATAAGCCTTGATATAGTGACAGAAAGAGGACAGGATCGAGAATTATTCCAAGATCACGGGTCATTAGCATATTGGTGGAAGAGACCTTGAGTGGACCAAGAACTCTAGATCAGAGGTATACAAGATAAATAAAAGAGGAACAATGACAGAGTCCTGAGGCAAGCGAAAAGATAAGTGGACACAGGGAGAGCGGGTAGGACCGAAAACTACAGAAATAGTGCGATCTGTGAGTAATGAGTGGAACCAAAGAAGAGCAGAGTCAAAAATCCCAAACGATCTAGACAGAACATTCGCAAGGCATTTCGGGACTTCTCCGACAAACCAAAGACGTCATCTAGCTAAAATGCTACATTGCTAAGAGCTGCATAATTATGTTGCGTCTTACGCGCCTCTGTGCTGTGACAGAGAGCGTGCGGATCGCGGTTCGTTTCTCGATGCCCGCTTATTTCAGAAATTTTTATCTTGGGCTAGCACGGTCTTTGCACGGGGAACCTAAATGGCGTGGCGTCCATTCAAATGGGCGAGCGGTGGTGAAGGGTTGGGACTCATCCGATCAATTCATTGACAAATGAGCAGGGTCGAGGCCATAATTATTTGGTCGCTATAGAAAAAGAGAACGTCAACATTTTACATTTTCAAATCCAGCGGGAACGATTATAAGAGAGAAAATTTAAATGCACGGGCGTAGGCCTACCCAGTGAGTACCAGCCAAAGCAGCCCAAGTTAAACACACAAATCAGGCGGGAACGATAAAGGTAGAGATAACCTGTGCAAAATTAAATTTGCAATGCGCGCAGGGTCACACGGAAGTGTGAATGTTGGCGCCATCTTGAAAATGACTTTTTTCCGATGGTCACAGTGTTAATAAGTACACATGCCAAAAAGTAACGGATTCCGTTGAGACACCTTTTGTATCATTTTATTAGAGTTAAACCATACATTGACCCATATAATAAGGTTACCCAAAGTGTGTTGACAATATCTGATTTTGGGACAGCAGTGCCTGCGAGATCGATGCTTTAAAGCGAAGGGAAGAACGCAGGCGCTGGCGTGAACCGAACAAACTTGCCTCAAACTTTGTATGGATTTATGGCCAAACCTTTGAAACAAGACCATTAGGGGTGTGCAGGAAAATGTTACATCGCAGGAAACACTCAAACTCAAGTTTTCCCCATTATTCTATTCATATGTTGTCTATGGATATTTTTATAGAAATTTAAAATGTTATCCTAAGGTCGCTCAAAGGCCCCGAACATAGACTATTTTAAATACTCAGGTCTGAAGGGCCGCACGCTCGGTTATTGGAACTTGGTTTCATTGTCAATTTACTGTTTTTATCAAAAAAATTATTAAGAGTCAAATTTGGATGAACTTTTTCGGTTTTGTTTGTCTCGAGTAGAGCTACATTTGAAAAATATAGACACCCAGATTAGAGTCATTCAAGATCATTTGAAGGTCAGAAGAAACGAAATCTAGCAAAAACCAGAAAAAGGCCATATCTCGGCCAATAATTGTTGAAATCGGGTAATTTTTTCTTGTGATTCTTCTTAGGAAAGAAGGAAACCAAATGTAAAACAATCCTATGCTATTTTAAGGTCAAAGATGTCAATTAAAAAGACAAATTATAGGAAATGGCCATAACTCAGCCAAATATTGCTAAATTTGAGTGATTCTTTTACCTGTTTGCTCGAGCTGATAAGGGCCACATTCGAGAAGACAGTAGCCTACTAAAAGTTTAACTAATACAAGGTCACTTCGAGGTTGAAAAGTAAAATCAATGAAAACTGACCATAACTCGAGAAGAGCTACAGCCATTTTGTCCTTGATGTTAACCTCCTCACTGGACACTGTCATAACTGTTTGGACTTAGTGGTAGTAGTTGTGGTAGGAGGCTAAGTGAATGTGATGATATTAGTAGAAGTAATAGCAGAAAAACACTAGTAGCCTATAGCGTCTCTGATGTACCTCACCAAAGCTAGTAAATATACATTTATACATGACATTCATCACATAGGCTACATTAATAGAAAGAGTGCTTCCAGTGCGGTTAATCAAATCGCAGCCTTTCGTGATTGCATTTCTGTATAACTTGAAGGTCGATCAGCATCAAAGGAAATTATTTATTTAGCGCGAAACTTTGTTGCAGAAATTTAAATTTTTTGAAAATCTCTTAGCGTCAGTGTGATTTTCCTCACAGATTTTATTTTAGTTATAGTTACAGTTATAGTTAATGGTTTTTTATTTTAGTTATGGTTATAGTTATAGTTAGTATTATTTTTTTAGTTATAGTTATAGTTATAGTTAATGGATTTTTATTTTAGTTAATTTTAGTTACTACTTAGTTACAGTAATTAAGGCTATAAGCAAAATTGTGCGTATTAACACGCTGTTTCGCAATTTGATCAGAGCTTTGAAAGCCTTTGGGTGCATTCAGCTTCATGAGATACACGAGTTTCTAAAGTAACTGACAAATTGCATAATAAAAATATCGCATTTTTCGTTCTCATTTATGTCGAATCGTCCTTATTGCACTTCCTATTTTTATTTTTTGCATTAACGAAAATAAAGATGAATTTTCGTTAGTGTTATTTTCGTTATAGTTATAGTTATAGTTAATGATATTTTTTAGTTATAGTTATAGTTATCGTTAACGAAGTCATTTTATTTTCGTTAACGAACATTTTCGTTATCGTTATCGTTAACGAAAATCACACTGCTTAGCGTATCAGTCGGATCTTCTGTAATCGTACTGCTCAGGCTTTGTAGTTTTGGGAAATGTATTATCCTTAGGCCTACCCGAAGTTCACCTTGATTTTCAGTTTTACGAAGGTTTCTTCTCTCTGCTTTAGACAGTGGTCATCAAAACCGACCACAGTTACTGTAGCCCACAGCTAACACTGTCGACTTATATCGTGTTTGGGCACGTGTTATTTGATCATGCTCCATTTATCGAAACTGAACGAGTTATTTGCTCAAACATGTCTAGGGCCTTATGTTCAGAATAACTCCTGCTAGACTAGGCCCACTCGTAGTAGGTGCAATAAATTTAGTAGGTGATCTTAAGCTTTAGACAATGTTTAGAGACTACATTGAAGTGTTTCTTAAAGTGATTGGGCTATCAATCTCGAATGGCCTCCCTTTGGATCTACGGGTTTAATTTAGCTAGCGATTCTTCATTAGGGTGTCCCAGAAAACACTTTTTGTCGAAAATCTTGGGTCTCACCAGCCAAAACGTTTCTTTTGTAGATGATAATGTTTGTGGAAAATGTTCAGTTTTTTCGGATGCTATTTAGGGTCCCCCAAATGGTCCTAACTTTAGTCTTTATTTTTAGCGTAAATGCTCGTTATTTGCACGTGTTTCAATCTAGAATATTGCAAGGCTGTTATAGGTGTCCAAAAAAATGATACATCGCAGAAACAAACCATTCCCTATTTTCCCCCATTATTCTATTCATATGTTGTTTAGAAATATTTTTACAGAATTTTATTATGTTTTGCTGAGGTCCCTCAAAGCCCCCGAACATACCCTACTTAAACTCCCAGAACTCAAGGCGCCCATGCTTGGGTCTTGGAATGTCGGTCCATTGTTGATTAACTCTTATTATCAAAAAAAATTAAAGAAGAGTCCGATTTGGATGAACTTTTTATGGTTTGTTTGTCTCGACGAGAGCTACATCAAGGAAAAAAATATAGAATTAAATTCAGGGTCATACGAATCTATCAGAAAATATAGTAAAATGATCAGATCTCGGCCAATAATAATTGTTTAAATTGGTTAACTCTTTCTTTTAGTACTCTGTCTTCTGGAAGACTAACACAATCCAAGGTCATTTAAAGGTCATCACTTAAAAATCAAGGTGAAATTACCATCACTCAGAACCACTTTAACGAAATACCATTTGGCTGAGCTACGGTTATATTTCCTTGATTTTGACGTTTTGACCTTGAAATAACCTTGGATTGTGTTAGGCTTTTAGCACTCTGTCTTCTGGAATGTAGCCCTGATCGGTCTGAGCAAACAGGCAAAAGAATAACTTAAATCGAGCAACATTTTACCGAGTTAAGGCAATTTCCTCGAATCTTTCTCTGAACTTGACCTTTTTGTCCTTAAAATAACTTTCGATTGTCTTACATTTGGCATCCTTGTATCTTATCACAGGTAGCCCTTATCATGACGAGAATCGCAAGAAAGAGTTAATCAATTTCAACAGATCTGATAATTTTTCTATGTTTTCTGATAGATTTCGTTTTTAAGACCTTGAAATGACCTTGAATGACCCTGAATTTTATTCTATATTTTAACTGGATGTAGCTCTCGTCGAGATAAACAAACCGTAAAAAGTTCCTCCAAATCGGACTCTTCTTTAATTTTTTTGACAATAAGAGTAAATCAACAATGGACCGACATTCCAAGACCCCAGCATGAGCGCCTTGAGTTCTGGGAGGTTAAGTAGGGTATGTTCGGGGGCTTTGAGGGACCTCAGAATAACATATTAAAATTCTGTAAAAAATATTTCTAGACAATATATGAATAGAATAATGGGGGAAAATAAGGAATGGTTGGTTTCTGCGATGTATCATTTTTCTGGACACCTATAACAGCCTTGCAATATTCTAGATTGAAACACGTGCAAATAACGAGCATTTTACGCTAGAAATGAAGACTAAAGTTAGGACCATTTGGGGGACCCCTAAATAGCATCCGAAAAAATAGAAAATTTTCCACAAACATTATCATCTACAAAAGAAACGTTTTGGCTGGTGAGACCCAAGATTTTCGACAAAAAGTTTTTTCTGGGACACCCTATTCTTCATTAACTATTTACGGGTGCAGACTTTAAAAATTGTCGGTTAAAGAGAAATTTTGGTTCTCCAGCCACATTAAACATCTGACCATAAAAGCAAGGCAGTCCTTTTACTCACTACGGATCCTGAGGTCGCATGTTGTTCGTGCCACTACGGTTGGTATGATGCAATATCGTACCCCTAGAATGATAAGGTTCTATGTCCACATTTTTTTAATGCAACCTATAACGCTATATCCGTTATCAGCATGGCATGGGCTATGTCCTGAATAGCATCAACTGGAGACGTTTTCTTAGGCTCTATCTGTGAGTGCTATATAGTTCTGTCCATCAATTTGGACAGTGTCTCAAAGCTAGTGAGGTACAAGTTCAGTCATCCAATAGAATCATTAAGTTTGTCTCACGTGAATATGAGATATAACCGTCATCCAGTAAGGTTTGGAAAAAATTATACGGCGTTATGTCCATAGCCAATGCCAGTGAGAGATCTGAACACTTGACTTGGACGTGTAACCTACAGCACTACCTTTGTCTGCAATCAATAATGTTATACAGCTCTATGTCCGAAAATAGTCACCTCTGCCATAATTATAGACAAATTACTCATTGTCGGTTTATATTATGATCGAAATACACATATAATCATACTAAGGGAAAACATTGTTTTCCAAAAACTTTAATTTGATTGCTATCAGTGACACAGTGCAAAATATTTTAGTCAGCAAATCTTAAAAATAGTTTTTCTCGGTTTCGTAAAATGTGGACATAGAACCTTTTAGTTCCGGGGTAGGCCTACGATATTGCTCTCCTGTTTGGCGGGGCTTTGCGAGAGGGCAGGAACGGGAGGACCTTGAGGGAATTATCCGGAGACTCTTTACAGCAATGCGGATACCAGACTCTTTGCCTGTATTCTGCACAATCCTTGTCATATATTGCATAAACTGTTACCCCCGATCAACCAATCTCGCTACTCCCTGCGGCCGCGGTCTCATAACCGTAAGCTGCCCATGTTTGACAATCTGACTAAGAAATGCTTCCTTGCCCGGATGCTATGCAAATAAACAATGTTTCCCTAGATCTGGCTATTTTAAGCTCTTCAGTTTCTTCAGGGCAGGAGCTAAAAAGGAGCTGAAAAGGAGCTATATGAATGCTCTGAAGGAATGAAGTTTACTGCAAATTAGGAGACTCCCGGGAGTGAATTGCACCACAACCCTAGCAAACATTCCCAGAACCTTATAACGGGAAAATTATATGGAGAGTACTGTAACAGCAAGCAGTGGAAAAAGCCTATCCACACTGCCGAGATATGCAGTCAGAGAGGACATCAGCAAATGTAAATGTGAAAAACGTACCTGATGCCTCTGCATCGATTCGACAGGACGTCCAACCTATGCCTGCGTGAAAAGTGGTTCGATAAATTTATTTTGCTCACATTTACTAAGGACAAATAAGTTTTAGATGTAGAATTGTAGATATAAGCATAGATATTGATCTCAAGTATCTTAGCGAAGTCTTCACACATCCTGCCTATCCGCTCTACCCGATCAGCCTCCTTTGGTCTTGTGGAAATAAGACGTCCAGTAAATGGTTACTACAACAAACGACGATGTTGAAGTAAGCTGTCTTACCCGTAACTCTGTTAAGGACAGATCCTGTCTTCGATCAGCATAACATTTGCAATGTATGTTGTTCCTAGTAACCGTATTGTTGATAGCTGACGTTCAATTGTTGCTCGTTCTACCGAATGGAACTGTCTATCTCCTAATGTTGACAATTCTTCAACCGAGAATATAATATCTTTCGATCTAAACTGCAATCTTCCTCTTTCCGTCCGTCTGGAATGTGAGTTGTTCTGGTAACTGTATTATCGCTAGCTGCCGTTAAAGTCTATTGTAACCCGGCTTCAAGTTGCTCTTCCTAACTTGTATGAACAGTTCATTGTCCACAGCCTGGGTGTGCTTCTAAGCGCAAACCTCTCATTACGTGGACTATATGAACCCAGTGTGATTCTCGTTAACGATAACGAACGGTAGCGAAAATGTTCGTTAACGAAAATAAAATGATTTCGATAACGATAACTATAACTGTGATTGAAAAATATGATTAACTATAACTATAATTATAAAGAAAATAACATTAACGAAAATTCATCTTTATTTTGTTACAAAGAATAAAAGTGAGAAGTACAATATCGACCAACATGAGGACGTGAAAATGTGCTACAACTAGTTTCCTTTGTTCGCCCGGGATTTTTGGTTTGTGAATTAAACCCAACAGTAATGGCCAACTTTACTAAAATTTAATTAGTTATTTTGTAAACGTTTCTAAAGAAATTGCAACCCAATTCGCAGAATTAGTACCGGTAGTCACAGTAATCATGTAGTCAAAATATCTCTGAAGATCTGGAACGGCTCAGGCGTGGGAATGGTGTCTGGAGTCATTACCATCTGTAAATGTAACGTGGAAAAGGGGCAGCCCTGCAATAGCGGATTATTTCATCCTTTAGGGCTGTTCTGTTGACAGCATCAACAGATTAACTTTGAAATGACTGATTTTTAATTATTTCCTATAAGTCTTTTGTTGTTGTTGAATCAATAAACGGTTTATTGATTGATTACAAGTACGAATCAGTGACAAGTTGAATCTAGGCTACCAAATCATTTCAGGTTTAACAATTCACCTACGGTACATGCAAAAGTCTACGTTTCAGGAAGAGATAAATAGAGCTGTATAGAAGGGCACTCGGCGAAAATCCTCAAAACTGGCGTGCAGTAAAATTAACAGACTCGGC
This sequence comes from Aporrectodea caliginosa, assembly GCA_020284085.1. NCBI lineage: Eukaryota > Metazoa > Annelida > Clitellata > Crassiclitellata > Lumbricidae > Aporrectodea > Aporrectodea caliginosa. The sequence continues at coordinate 283,846 of JACEVL010000635.1, forward strand.
TGTTTTTTGATTGTTGTGGGCTGTGCAACGACTTTCTTTGTTTCCAGGTTCATTATAATAGTAATATTTCTATGTGTCATATATTTAATAAAAGTGCTTCAAATAGCTGTGCTGCTGAAATAACAGAGCCTATTTCATACTACGAGACTGAGGAACAATACATTTATGAGATTGAGTGTTGTTGCAGGTCATATAATTATAGTTATCGTAAGGGTAAGTTATTCTTTAGTTCTCAAAGTGTAGACAATGATTCAAAACAGGGTTGTAGATCACTGTGGAATGGCTATCCTATTTTTTTATCACCAAGGCTTAGCGTATTCATGAAGCTCAATGCACACATCCTTCAAGCCTTTGGAAGTTCTAAGTAAATTGTGTAGCACGCCTTAATAGGCACACCTGGAGGCAATTTTGCAATTTCGCTGAGCCTTATTGTAACTAAATAGTAGGCTAACTAAGATAAAAGTCCAGTAACTATAACTGCTATAACTATAACTAAAAAATAATGCTAACTATAACTGTAACCAACCATTACTAAAATGAAAAATCATTAACTAGGCCTATAACTGTAACTGTAACTTGAATAAAATATGTAAGGAGAATCACACTGTGTGACCCACCGTTGCAGATCTTGGACCAGTTGCCCGAGATACGGGTCATACAGCGTAATCTGTCGGTCCGCATTGCAGTGAACGTCATTTACTAATTAGTTAAAACGCGAAGGCTATATGCGGCAAATGTGTATTGTGGCAGTCAGACAGGTGGGATACGACAACACCATCCCAATCTACGCAAGAATACCATCGCCCGCTATGGTTTTATCGATGCTACGGTGCAAGAACTGACCTGTCTTTTATGTTAAGGAAAGATAAGAAAGCTCGAATAAACGATTAGCGGTCTAAATAGGTAAATTTGAAGAGTGACTGTTAGTTTAATTCATGATCATTAGAAGTTGTGTGACAATTCGACCGCATATGGCTAATTATTATTAATAATATAATAGAAGAAAAATATCTGTCTATCAAAGTCTTACGTTAGGGTCTTTTCTACATGAATCATTCGCTAGGGGCGACACAACAGATTTTATACAACGGTCGCGATTCCAATCCGGATAAAGTAGTTTATCAGTCAGCTTCACTCACTTCTCTCAAGGGAACATTATATGCGAGAAATTAAGTGACATGAACATTGAATAGATACAAAATAGGAATGATGAGCTCCTGCGAAAGGTACCGAAAGGTACCGTATTCATGTCATGTTAAGTCAGCATTGCCACTAGCCTAATTCTTCTTTGGTAACTAAATGTTAGAGCAGAGATAATATTTGCCATCTCAACCCATTTAATAATTAACTGTCAGAGCTTAGACAATTTTTCCTAGCTGTTACCTGTAACAAGTTGCGACCTGTCAGCTTGGTGTTGTGAATAAACGAAATTGATTGATTGATTGATTGATTGTGAGTCTGGAATAATTCTGAACAAATTATCATAATTTCCTAAAATAAAGAGTTAACCTTGACTTGTCAGTTCTCTCACTGATTTCTAATAAATGAATAAAACGTTAGCTTCTAAACTTTGTTATCAATTCATATAAAAGAAAACACGCATTAACTTGATTGTAAGTAGATAAAACATGTTTTTTTTAAATTCCAGAACAAAAATTGAAATACGGTCTAGCTCTTAGGTGATTGTTCCATTTATCATCAATTTTAACCTAGCTGTAACATCACATAGGTGACATCAATCTCTTCCGAGCAAATTACATGTGCGTAAATAACATCAGTATGTTGTGATTAAATTGTCCTATAATAGCTAAACAAGTTAACATAAGTGTATCACTGTGTATGGCCGTCGCATCTGTAAAATTACATCAGTCAACATCCACAGTCAACGTGCATTTTAAAAAACTGCATTCAAATTAATACCACATGACGAAAATTGCAAGATTTAAAGAGACATAATAAAGAGACATGAACATTTAATAGACAGCAAATAGGTTACAAGTGCACAATATCAACAGCACCACTGCCTCCTCTCTCTGGTCTCCATAGCAACCGGACTGGTTTCTCCACTTGGTGTCTATGGACAACTCCTCTGACCTGACGCAGCGGTCGTGAATAGGCTGGTGCCCTTCGCTTGACTTTAGAGTAGCGCTTTAGAAATTTGGAATTTACGATAATGATCAGTATATGATGAATAACTTTCTGAAATAGCTTAATGAATACAAATAGCTGTAAACGTAATCGAAATTGTTATAATCAAGTTTTCTGCAGGGTCCAAGAAGGCTAAGACTCGGCAACGAGCTTTATCAAAGGTACTCGGCTAAAACAAAATCGATATGCAGGTAAAGTCATAAGCAGTTCCATGTAACATGCATCACTCAAGTCTAAAAAAATGTTGATCTCAATGATACTGCATGCAAATTAATAATATTGTACATGACTAGGGCCTACAACGTTCTCTTGTGGGCAACATATTATGCAAGGAATAAAGTGACGCGAACATTGAATTGATAGAAAACAACAGGTGGGAAACAGCATCAACATAATTATAATGAAAAAGAGTTTTAAATTGTCTAACATATAACTATTATCATAATTGTAATCTCAAGATAGTTTAAAATCAGCTTATTATAAGGTCCTCAGTTTCTATGTATTAATGTCAACTACTAGAATTGTATTGCTCAATATCTATATCAAATGTGCACGCAAAAATACTGATTACAAAAGAATTGTCATGTGCAACATTATATACGTGCCATGAACATAGCATAAAAGCAACTGACAAGTGTATAATAGCATCAACTTATAGCAAACGATGTTCTTAAACAGTTCTACATATAACTGTAATCGTTGTCTTGCAATTTCCACAACGCTCTTGAAAGTTAAGTCGTGAGATCCATCGTGCTTGATGGTCTTGAATATTAAGCGCTCGCAACAGGAAGCCAGCGTATCGTTTCTCGCAGAATTATATTTCGTCATGTGCGAATATTTTGGCATGTTGCCTGCGGCTTTACTTGTGCAGCACAGTTGAAAACGGACTGGATCTGCCGCCTCCAGTATTTAGGAAGACCGGCAAGAATAGAATTGCAGTAGTCCAATCGAACGAGGGTACGAGCAAGGTTCAATAACAGATTGCGCCGTATTACCTGTATCTGGCGCAACTGGTAGAAGCAGGTTCTGGAACTGTTGATTCTAGTCAGGTAAACGCGACGTAAGAAATTTTTCATCAGTTTTTGCCACGTCTGACTTGTGCCGAGCCAAACATACAGCGCCTTCGCCTGATTCATACGCATTCTGATTTGAAGACATCCAGATCCGTACTTCTGCTACGATGGCCAGGGTAAAGTGCATGCACGTCACTGACATTAATGCAGAAATGTCACATGTAATGCACAGTAGACTGGAAGTCGCTAACGATGAGCCCACGCACACACGTGGAATCCAAGCGATTCCCGTCCATAGTACTGTTGATAGATGGCAATATGTTCAGAGTCTCTCGACGAAGCTACGTCGATGGGAACTATAGTAACTACATTTATCCTTCCATAATCACATCACAAGCAATTATTGTGTCAGACGGTAGGCACGTGGAGGTGTACGCCGTCAGAGCAGCAATAAGTCGAGTAAGATCGGTCGTCGTGTCTACATGTCGCACATTTCACCTCTTCTTTTCCACCTACCATTACTTTCGTTTCCTTGGTTGTTTCCTGTTCAATTTCCTAATCAGATTCTATAGAGACCAGTACGTGTGATTAAAGTTTTTGATTTATTTCAGTTTCAGTTTCAGTTCCAGTTAACTGGAATAACCTCATTCCAGTTTCGATTACAGTTTTTTGGACTGATTTCAGTTTCTATTTCAGTTAAAGTTTTCACTGAATTTCTATTGTAGTTTCAGTTTTCAGCCAATTTCTATTTCAGTTTTTGACGTCGTTAAACAAACTTACGAGCTAATGCGTGATATAAGCATGTTCACACATGTAATTTCTTATTGCAAAACTGCTATTATGTATTCCCAATTTTATATGTACACAGAACCTTTCATCATGTGGTATAGGCCTATACTTACCTGGTAGTATATAATTTATTAGTAGTGTAAGCTTATAGAAGCCAATGGTAGGGCTGAATTTCTACTTCATAATTACACCAATCGATATTGACTATACTTGTGTAAAACTTGTAAATTACTTTTTATTAGGAAGAAATTATGTGGTTATTTAAATCAGGTGAATTTGTTTGGAAAAACTTGATTGATTTAAATCATGAGATATTTAAATCAATCAACCCTGTGTAAGTAGCAAGCCAGAAAAATAAAAATGAAGCTAACAGTAAAAATTGAGTAATGAAAAATTGAACAATTTCTGTTATAGTTTAGACTGTTTAAGAGTGTTTCTACAATTAATGTCCATGTTGCTGTCCGTAGTATTTAAAATATTTTGTAAAGCTTCTGTGACAGCATATGACAATCCATAACGTAGGTTTGTTTCAGACAACCCAAATGAAACTAAGAGTAGATCTATTAAAAATGACATGTTCATAAATTATTTATGTGGTTTTATAATCTCACAGTCGAAGCATTTCAACAGAAACTGTGTTGTCCCAGATGTGTACCGAAGTCTGGAAAACCCTGTTTATTTCTAATTGTGCGTATATCCAAACCGATAATTTACTATTCCGTATTCATTGTCAGTAACAGGTTGTTTAAAACAGAAAAAATGTTCATTACTCACACACAATTTTAAAAACAAACATTCGGTAACTAATCGATAAAACCGCTGATTTGTATTAGTAACTATTAATAGAGATCACAGAATAAAACATAGACATTATATAAAATGAAACCATCATCGAGAATGGCAAGAAAAGACATTGATTATGAATATTTTATAGATGTGCATATTGATAAGTAAGATTACGCATTGATCTAAATAAAGTACCTTTTAAATTGGCAAATTAATGCATTTCACTATCGATTTCAGTTTTTGAATTTCAGTTTTTGAATTTCAGTTTCTATTAAAGTTTTGGCCATTCCAGTTTCTATTTAGTTTCAGTTTATTGGCCATTTCCGTTTCAGTTTCAGTTAACTGAAATCAAATAAATCAGTTAACTGACATTTCAGTTTCAGTTTCAGTTAACTTGAATCACACTGATAGAGACTAACGTCATTGACGCCTCATTTAGTTTGTCTTTGAAAATCTTTGTAAAAATGTGCTTCGTCATACGATCTATCTCGTCCTCTGATAAACCATTAGAGGTCTGCGGGTAGAGCATTTTTGCTACCCGACCCGTACCCGTAACACGGTACCGCTACCCGTACCCGACGTCAAAATTACTACACAACCCGACCCGTACCCGCGGGTATACCCGCACCCGTAGGCTACTGTTCAAGCCACGTAATTAGCCTAATAGGCATTTCCATAATCCGAGCCCAAAGCATGTAGCAGTAATAATAATAGTCTGATGATGACGATCACAGTAATGATAATAATAATAATAATATAAATAATAATAATAATAATCATCATCATCATCATAATAATAATAATCATCTTAAAGATAATCATTATGAGAATCATGATAGTGACAGTTATTCATGGATAATCGTGCTGCCCAACTGAATTTCTTAATGTTCGGAGTATGGCTTTTCAAATGAAACGATTTACCAATATTGGTGCAATATAAGAAGGAAAGGCACAGAACAGAGAAGAGTGGCGTCATTGGAAGTTGGAACCTGCCGAAGGGCAGAGAACTTAAAGAAAGAAGATAAGAAGGTTATAGTAACACCTGATGCAGCTACATGTATGTCATCCACCATGAGTTGGTGCCAGAAAAACTCAGAATTTACAATATCTACGTCGAACTTTCAAACTTCCACGGCCGATTACAAAAGGGTACAGATGTGACGTTAAGTACCGCCAGCTATAGTAAGTCTGACATGTAACCCCAAAACTTACGGGTAAAACCGGGTATACCCGTACCCGTAAAACTCCTACCCGTACCCGACCCGACCCGTAAAATGTCTACCCGACCCGTACCCGACCCGCGGGTACGGGTCGGGTACGGGTAAACCCGCAGGTACGGGTATACCCGCAGACCCCTATAAACCATGTAACAAATCCTTCCTTTCGAAACCATTTTTCACTGCTTTAGCTAGCTCATTGACATGTTTCAGCTTGTCTCTTATTTCGACGTCCTCAAAATTCAAACACAGATTTAGTGCCGCATTGCTCAGCCAATATGGGAAATCGTTATCAGGTGCATCATGGATTGTCAGCTTCTTGAGGAATGCTGCATGACCTCTATTAACTGTTTCCACAAAATCATGCTTATTCATCCTAAGAAATGATTCAGCCATTGTAGGAAATGAGCTATGCTAGAATATGCTAAACGAGTGATTCTGTTGCAGAAGTAAGGGTTTCCAAAGTAATAGTCGATTAGCAAGACAGAAAGATGTCCGTAAAATTTGTTACGGTTTCCTATGACGACGTATGCAGCAGTATACAGAGCGTTGGAAAACAAAGAGAGTTCTTTAGACCCCGGAATAGCGGACCCCGGAATAGTGGACCCCCGTAATAGTGGACCCCGTAATACCGGCCCCTCGGAATAGCGGCCCCGAACCGTTCCACCATAGCTGCCATTTTTGTCACGTATGCGCTTTTATTGCAGAAAGTGAAAAAACATGTCCTGTAAGCTTATTTCATATTCAAAGCTGGGTTCACAGATAAAAAATACTCTATTCATGCTAAATTTGCAGCATATAAAGCAATATTGAACAATCCAATTGTATATGAAACGAATTGTAATGAAAGTTGGCATGCAAAATTTTAAAATGAGCTGTAAGCAAACAACCGTTTATCTATCAGAAATAACTTGAAACACGTGTTTTATTTGTAAATAAGCTTATTATTTTTTTATTTACTTAAATACAGTTGGCATATTGATCATGATTTAGAAAGATGGTGCCTGATGCTCATGGGTGCTAATTTTAATTCATAATGCAGCTATTAACGTGTCAGATGCACAATTTCTACAAAAAGTGACAAAACGTAGCAACCTCTAAACATGCTCAGATCTCTTCAATTTTTTCAACACAGTCTTCTAGTCAAGTGTAACAGGGGCAGCCTTGTGGAGCAGCATATTTTGGAAAAACAATTTTCCCCATGTAAGTTTGGACCACATAAATGTACATGAATTCACTTAAACAAGTTCAGAAATTATTTGGTAGCAAAAGACACAATGCAATTGGAAATTTAAAATTCTGGAAAATTCTGAACAAATAATAATTTCATCAATAGCCATTAGCTCTTAATCATCGGTTCTCCAACAGATTTCTAATAAATAACTTACTTATGAACTTCATAATGCAGCTATTAACGATCAATTTATGCACAGGAAAAACACAAAATACATTCATTTCAAATACATGAAACATAATTACTTTAAATCGAAAATTAAAATGCTGTGATTGTTGCATTTACGTCAGCCAAAAATAGTGAGACATTTCAAACATATATAAAATTGTGTGTGTATATATACGAGCACTTGTTATAGCGCCCCTTCAAGATTTCTATTCAAGTGCTCCCGACTACTGCGCGGACACTGAATCGGAGTTTCACGCAGAAGCGCATGAGCAATTGCGAGTGAAGGACTTGCCCAGGGTCCCTAATTAATACATGTACCAGCTATTTATTAATTTTAAAACTGTCTTGCTTCTACTTGAGATGGTGCCTTAGACAATATTAAACAATAACAAATTCTGTTAACTTGGTAATAACATTATTAAAAATAATAGCAATAATCATAGAAGGCCTAGTACTAATAATGATAATACGAAAAGTAATAAACACCTTTGTTATCCCATAACTGATACAAAATAGAAAGAGAATAGAACTCAACTACAGTTAAGCTCACTGTACACATTTAATAAAACTTGATATACAGTTCGGCAATGGCATCATGTTTACTCATGAATACCAAAGCAAGGTAATCATAATTATGGAAATTAATAAGTACATGTAGGTCAACAGTAGATAATTATTAATAGTCACATTTAGGGAAAGTTCAAATCTATATACAATTTACAACAATATTCATTCGCAAGAAATGTAAAATTCAGTCTGCCCAGTCCATTTTGAAAGACTCTTAACAATTTTCCAGTTCTTAAAGCCGAATATATATACAGATATACAGAATTCCAGCATACAATCAATTCATTCATTTGTCTTGCTGAAAAAGTCAAGGCAGGGAGGGCCTACGTCAAAGGGGAAAGGACGAGTTCTCTTGTAATTGAGATGTAAAATATCATCCAAATTAGAGGCTTGAGACGCGATACAATTACACCCCGGATAGAATGACTGCTTCAAATGCTCAACATCAAATGGAACATGTCCATGGCCAGCCACTAAATGCACGCCCAAAATACTTAAGGGAATCAACCCAGAAAATAAAAAAAAATACCAACAGCATTAACAGTACCGTAGTAATAGTTATAGCAATAATAATAATATTACTAATAATAATTAGTAATAATTGTAGTAATAATATTACTATATTATAGTTAGATTCCTACATTGTATGGTCTGCATCATCAAAGGCAAAATATCGTAAATGTAATGGCAAACAGCTCCAGGCGGATGGTCCAATACATGAGATGGAACATTGGGTTCGACTTGTTGTGCAGCTAGGTGGCTCCTGCATATTCATGAAACAAAAAAAGCAACAATCGCCGACCCAGTTGACTTGAGGCTGGAACATACAGCTCTCTGGTGTAAGCATAGGCTGTGCCGACAACCGACGCATGGTTTGGGTAATGTTCAAAAAACCTGATCAATGCATTCAGAGCAGCAGATAAACCTTACGCGACATATTTTGCTATGAATACCAAGTAACCTGAGAATTATTTAGAATAATTGTTAAAAGGCCAGTTGATTGCTACAAATTAAGTCGTTTTTAATCTAGCGGTAACATTACATACATTGTAGATAACATCGATATCTTACGAGTAAATGACTTGTGAACAATATCATCAGCATAATCTAATGAAGAATTTTCTTAAGGGGCCGTCCATAAATGACGTCACGCACCTAGGGGAGAGGTTCGGAAATTTGTGACGATGTGTGACGTGGGGAGGGGGTTGGGGAAATGTGACGTCACATCAGGTCTATGTAATTAAATTTAGCAATTAACTACAATTTAATTTTAACAATCACAGCACTAATTAAGAGATTTAAATTTTCATCATTTTTTTTATTATTTTGATGTATATGGGCACCATTATTAATAATTTTCTAATTATGTAAATATTTGGTCACTATCGGATTTTTAAATATTCATGTGCTCCCTATTTTTTCTATGAAGAAGCATTTTGCTTTGCCATGGGTCATGGGAGAATGGAGAAGCATAAATTTCTAAAAAAAATTATAAATTGTTTATATTTAAACATTTTTAATTCTAATGATTCTACCAGAGCTTTTCATTCTGTGGAATGAATAGGCCTATGCTATTGTGGTAATTCTACTCTTTCCATTTTGCTTTGTTCTACTACAAAATATTCTGAACATCTATAGTAATTGGTTAGGCGATGAATATTCAAGCTAATTTTATGTTAATGACTTATGTTTCCAACGACTCCTTTTTAATACCTGACTTTCTCCTTTAGTGTACATCAGAGTGCAGTGCCATAAATACTTATTACACTGACAATAAATGTGATTTTAAACATGGAAATTTGGTTTTGGGGGTCAGAGCTTTGTGACGTCATGTTAGAGGGGTCTTAATGTTTGTGACGAAGTGAGGAGGGGGTCAAAATCGGCCAAAAAAGCGTGACGTCATTTATGGACGGCCCTCAACAGATATACATGTACACTGTATCATCGGAACATGCGTACAATTGCATCAGGTAACATCAACATGAAATGTGCATTTACAAAAAACTGCATTCTAATTAAATTGCATTCAAATTAATTGTGCATGAAAACAACAGTGCTGGTATATTATGGACAACATATGTCAGCTACAAAGTAACATGGACAGTGAACAGATAGCAAATAACAATTGCATGATAACCTCAAAATATAATGAATAATTTTCTTAAATAGCTCAACATTATAACTGTCATCGCAATTGTAATGTAAAATTTTCTGTAGCCTCCAAGAAAGTGGAGTCGCTCAGTTAAAACAAGTCAGATTTGGTTCCAGTTGTCATCATCACCAATGCAAAAATTGTATCAATCAACATCCGCATAACATGTGGTTTTTAATATTCGGCACAGGTAACACACTGAAATAGATTATTTTGATATCCCGAAAGCATCCTTCTTGGAATTATAAACAACACTCGGAAGCATATCCGTGCTTTAGGACTACGCAGAGTCTTGCAATCGAGAAACGAATGTCAACAGAAAAACAGAATGTGCTAACTTTCTATTCCAGAACGTAAATGATTACATCGATATGATTGCTTGGCAAAACGTAAAAGTATCAGAACCACCAGTCATTTCCACACTTTCCAAAGCTGACCTTGAAGAATGAATCGCCAGTGGCCAGTGAGTGTGTGCCAACACTCCACTTTCACTCCACTTTCACGAATTTCTATGCCACACACAATCGGTTGAGCGCTCTGTCCAACTTGTTGACAAGGCATCTGCTGCTGTGGTTGGACAAACATATAGACATGCTACCTTCCTTGCCAGATTAGAATCACGGGAACTAATGCCTTCTTTCTATACCAAAGCAGATTTCAATCAGAGTTCAATCAACAGAATAAAATTACTGAATGTTGATTCACTTTTTCAATGATAATTAGTGACATAGTATAGTCTAGGCCTACAACTGTTGGGATTATTTATAATGTTTATTGTTTATTGAATATTGCTGACATGCAGTCATTTTATTAATTTTTATTAGCATGGGCATTAAATACGTCATAATTAAATGCTTAAACAATATTACAATTAGCACATAGGATTTTTTAATTTATTGAAATTTTCATAAATTCGACTTTTGTTAAAATCGTCAAATTTTAAAATGCGTTGGGGCAGATCTTAGAGAACGAATTTTGAAGAAATATTTGGCCTGGTAACAAACTGCACCAAAAGGCAACGAGTTATCACTAGTACGTTTAGGTTCTAGAATTTTTGTTTTTCACTGCCTAATGAGCACCCCCTCCCAGAGGAGCGAAGGGAGCAACAACCCTGGGCACCCTTTACGGGACAACAGAGGTCTCGCAGATAGATTTGGGCAAGGCCCAACTGACATCGCCACACCAGGGAGGTGCTGGCAGATAGGGAGCCAGTGTAAGGTTTCCAGCAGGTAGTTAGAGACATGGTCGATTGGGTATTCGGCCTATAAGGCACGCAGCAGAGTGGAGCACCCGGTCAAGGCATGCGAGCCGACCAGACAGTAGGCCGCAGTAAAGAGAAGAACAGAAGTTAGGTCGAGCACAGACAAAGGAATGCAGTAAAGTGGTTGCAGCACTGGGAGTCAGTGAGCGGGCGACAGAGCGAAGCTGGTGCAACTGGTAAAAGAAATTGCGACTAAGACTAAGGAGATGAGGAGCAAGAGTAAGTTCTTGGTTCAGTAGGATGCCAAGGTTGTGAACAGTAGCAGAGAAAGTGTAACTGGGGAATTCAGCAGCAAGAGTGGCTAAGTGAAGCTTAGGAAGCTGCTGCCGTGTGCCCAGCCAAACGAATTTAGTCTTTGCCGAGTTAAGGCGAAGGCGGTTTGACGACATCTACATCCCAACACTTCCAGTGTCCGACTCATAGCCTGGACGGCAGAGGTGGCATTTGATGACAGACATCAAATGTCATGATCGACTGGGTCAAACGCCGTGCTCACATCCAACAATGCCAGCAGTGTCACATGAACTGATTCAATGGTGGCACGTGTAAGATGTGTTTTAGTAAGACAATATCCGTGAATGTCCTGTCCTGAAGCGATGCTGTATTGTCGAGTACAATGTATGTGGAAGTCGAGTACAATGTATGTGGATGTCTCTCTGGAGACGTCTAAGATTTTCTTATTTATATGAAGCAGGTAGTCTAACCAGTGCTTAGTAAAAGATGAACTCCGTGACCAGCATAACTGCTGAGAAGTGTCGAGTTGTTGACATATCATTCCAGAGCAACCAGCTGTCCTTTGAGTGATGGGCTATCTGATTCTCCAAGTAGCGCTCTGCTTGTCATGGAAGACGGTTCTACTTTTCCTGAGCATCCGAAACCATTCATCACTGTCCTTGTCCAACCTTCTCCTCTTTACATGCTGCTCAGGTAGCCTGACTGTCCTGCGCATCACGTCATTTCATATCAAACCACGGACTGAGGCAATTATGACAGAAGCAGGCGGGTGCTCATAGTAACGAACGTAGATTCATAAAGGTAGTACTTTGCACAGAGAAGATCAATTTCTGCATGTAGCCAATCACCTCTATTGAGCAGGCTTTGCTTGATTGACGGTTTCTTCTGCTCAGCAGCCTGTCATGCTCGACAATAACAATGATAATAGCAATCGGCTGGATATCATTACAGACTTGTGGACCAGACATCTACATCATCCAACGTCTTGCAATTACAATTAAATCCATCAATGCCATTGCCTTCCATGCAATTTTGCTCAGCCGGAACTTTACGTGTTTCTATTTTTCCAAACATTTTTAGGAACCTGCTGAATTATTTCAATTTCAAACTGAAAATTGATATCAATCCATTGTTCCACTTATGATCAGTCACAAGAAGCTGACCATTTGACTCGTCCAACCACATTTCCATAAAAAAGACCAAATAAACAAATCTAAACAAAATTAAGCATATAAACTAAAGTAGTAAAACTTGTCCATCATTCTACAGTGTGGATCTTTTGCTATCAGTCATGCCAAGAAAATATTGAAATCCATCCTCTTCCCCAATTTTCAGTCACCAACAGATGGCCATTTGACTCATCTAGAAGAATTCTAGATATCCAATGACATTTATGCTTCCGCTTTTGAGATAATTTCTCTCTTGAATTGCAAATTAGAATCCAATAACAAAACTCGTGCATTCCTTTGATCAACAACCATCACGAATCCACTTCTATCAACAGCCAAATGTAATGGACATTCCAGTTGTTCGATGGTCTTTCCACTTTCTCTACCAAATGACTTCTTAAGCTTTTTGTTTGCATCAACTATGCACACTCTATGCTGATCACCTCTATGGAAGCCATGACTGACCAAGAAATCGCCATTGGTTAGTTTTATAGCATGCAATGGATTACTAATTTCATCTGGTAGAATTATTTCACAGATCAATTGTCCATCTGGCGAATATTCGTGTAATTTACTTTTCTCATAAAGCGTCAAAATTATAGTAGATTCATGTGTAACAGACAGACTTTTTCCACAATCATTTCCCATTGACCATTTCTTTATCAATATTCCATTTGGATCAACTCTCAAGATTTCAAAAGACTGACCTTTGGAATCTAAGATGTAGAGACATTCATGTATGTTGCAGGATCCTATGTCCAAAGGATCAGTTAATTTCTCTAACCTCCAACGACGTCCATAACTGAATATTATTGAATCGTAAACTTCAACATCTGAACTCTTTGCAGTAACAACAAACAATTCCTTGTTTAAGATTGTCAATCCACGGATTTGTTTCCGTTCTTCCTCTGCGGCCTTTGTTGCAATCGTCTTTAGTAACACTGGATCCCTTTGGTATTTCTCTGGAAGTTCATCTGAAAGTAAATTTGGTAGCATAATCATTTTATTTCATAAAAACTCATTCATAAACAAAAGAAATTCTGTGTTTTGTTTATACTATCTTAAAAGTGTGTTCATCAAAAGGGCCATGGTGGTTTCGATAACAAGTGCAAGAAAAAGCACAGTAAAGAGTGAACAATTTGAACAATAAAAAGACAGGTATAGACAACAACAAAGAAGAATAAGCACAAACGAAATCCAGAAACGATTAGAATCATTGCCACATAAGCGACTGAGTACTAGCAAGGCCACCAATCACTAGTTGATTGAATGCCGCTACATTCTAACCATCCATCGTTAATTGATTGAATGCTGTTACATCGTTAATTGATTAAATACTGTTACATTCTAAGTGCACTAACTCAAACAGTTGGAAATAATTGACCCAGGGTTTTATTGGCCTGTTTTGACGGTCCCAACTTCCAATGTAAAGCATAGATGAGCTGTTGCCACTCCATCTTCTTCGGATAGTTTTACGAGACACTTGCTTATTTACTTATTTATTTAATGTATTTATTAAACGTGTAAGGTCAGTAAATATGAATTTAACACGTGGAGCACAAAAGAGCGATGGACTGAAGTTGCTTGGTCTTCTTTGCCTTAATTCCAAAAATACTTCAAAACCATTCAATGTGATCATTTTTGTGTTGACAGGTGGGGAGGGCTTCTGGTTAAGTTTCTCCGGGAGATAGAATTGAAATAAAACAATGACAATTACATAAATTTAAATATTTCTCAAATTAGTAAAATTCTAATAAAAAACATACGGTACTCTTACAGTTACCTGTTTTTCTCTTGATTGTCAGTCGTGCAAACGCTGCAGAAACATTCCATGGATCTTCTAAACCTTGCACTTTGTGACTTTTCAACAGCTTTTTATGATATCGACAGCAAACAGTACACAACTTCTTGTTACAGTCAACACAATATACTACAGCTGGTGGAATTTCAGTTACATCATCTACATCACTATCTTCAGCACAGGCTTCGCAAATGTTACATGTTGAAGACGATTCTGGTACATCTACAGGTTTGATTTCTTTTCTTGCCGCTACAAAATTCTCTAGGCCTTCAAATCCTTCTTTTGGAATGATGAATTCCTGTTCACATCTTCCACAGGGCATCTTATCTCCTGGGTTCTTGTTAGTACTACTCACAGTCTCTTCTAGACAATGCAGGCAAAATACATGATCACATGGTAAGATTTTTGGTCTCTTGAAACTCTGTCGACATATGTCACAGATTGGTTCTTCATAACCACCCATCATTACTTTTGTTTTCTTGGCTGCCGTGCTTTCCTGGACAACTTCCTCTTCAGATTCTGTTGAGACTGAAGCTATTGATGCCTCAATTGTTTTGCGTTCATCTGGTTTTTCTTTGAAAATCTTTGTAAAAAGTGCTTTGCTATACATCATACGATCTCTTTCTTCTCCCGACAAATCCTCTAATAAATCCTTCCGTTCAAAACCCTCTTCTACTACTTTAACTAGCTCATCAGCGTGTAACAGCTTGTCTTTTAACTCAGCATCCTGTAGGATCACACAAAGGTTTAGCGCAGCACTGCTCAGCCAATTTGAGAATTCTCTATCAGGAGCACCAGGCAGCCTCAGCTTCTCAAGGAAGACCTCATGAACTCCATTAGTCTTTTCTACAAACTCCACTTCTTTACTCATCCTAACAGAATGCTAGAATTAGCCTTATAAGTAAGTCCGTTGCTTCGGTAATGGTTTGTAACATTTTAGTGTCGATGAGCAACACATTACGATGTCCGTAATATCTGTTACGGTAAAATATGACGTCACCTGCAGTTGTATACATAGCATCACAAAACAAGGAGCAGTTCCTTAGAATCTCAAGTAAATCCTTTGGGTCAGCGTACTTTATTTTGAACTGTTTTATCTCTGTATCATCACCCTTGAGAAAGTCGAGTGTATAGCATCTAGCAAATGTGCGCCAGTCAGCTGTAAACTGTGAGTCGTCCAGTGCGAATATTCGATCTTTGTTTTTGTTGGCATATTGCAGAGCATTACCAGCAGGATCAGTAGTACGGACTTTGTCTTCAATTATCCGTTTTATGCATGATCTCTCTCTGAGATATAAGTCATGGTCATATATAAATTTCTTGAATCGTCTTTCTATAAATCTCAACAACTGCTCTCTTAAAATGTAAAGCGAATCGCGAAAGACTAAACAGTTAATGTATTCTTCTTGCTTCTTTGCATGAATTGAACACTGTACAAGTCCCAAATAGTCAGTACTCAATTTTGAAAGTTTTTTGTCGTTGTACAACACATCATCTGTCATTTTTCATCTGAAATTTGAATTAATATGCACCTTAATTGAGATTAATCGAGAATCTGTGACACAAGTCCGAATATGTACAACTAACCATGGAATTAAATAATGGGACTGCATCAGGAGTGCCAACCACTCAAAGCTTGCATAAAAATCTACGGTATATGTGAACTGTTTTTGTGTTTATTAATTTTGTAAAATTAAAGTGTCAAGTACTATAGATGAACATCAGAAAACTACATTTGGAGCTTAATTTGTTATGCTTGAATCTGCTTTCCATTGTATCTACATTCAAAACAATTGTGCCTTGGACAAAAGCAACATAAACTGATTAAGTATTAAAATATTCAGCAACATTACTCTTAGTTCCAAAAATAAACAAAAAAGTGTTCAAAACACAAATTTTGCCAATATTTTACAACATCCTTTTCTGTGAAGATGTCATTGAGTTTACCGGTAAAAATTCATTATGAAGTTTTATAATCTAATCTAATGATTTCAATAGCACCGTTATCACAAGGCATCAATCGATGGTCACTTAGTGAAATGGTAGTCAAAGTCATAGTCTACTAGGGAAGCCAGGTCGAAATCTGATTTAAGAGAACTAAGAAGTTAAGCTATGAAGCAGATGAGTTTTAAGTTCAGATCTAAATTACAATTAGAGAACGACAGGGTGCACAAAAACTAGGCAGTGAAATCAAATTATTCAAACTACACGTAATGAGCATGCGTGTTGTTCACATGCATACCAAGTGTGTGATGCAATTCAGCATACTGGAAAGCGATTAAAGACAACATGAAATTTGCACAAACAAATAGCCATTTGCAGTGACAATTCAACTTAAAACTCGCACACCACAATTAGTTTCCCTCTTTCGCAGTTCACTCATTCAATCAATATTTGTTTATTTGTAATATTAAATAGAGCTGACACTGCCTGTGTACGATATGACTATTAAAGAAGGGGTTGGCAGGTAGACAAACTTGGCTCTGTCTAATTGCTGATTTTGCTGATATATATATATATATATATATATATATATATATATATATATTCGTTTATTGAGAAAAGCAATCTGACAAAAACGCAGAAATGCTAACATGAGTGATAATGGATAAATAAAAGTTCACTAGAAAATTTTAAAATAAACTAGTAAATATTTTTATATAATGATCTGGGAATAAATTGAGATATTGTCCTTGGGTGGGAGAGTATGGTTGTGTGCTCTAGGTCTTAATTGGTGAAAGGATGGGTCGGAGTGGAGGTACGAGTTGGTGAAGTACATGCTTGGGGTTGTGTAATATGGAGAAAAGGAGTTTCGCATCGGCTATATTGGCAAGTTCAGAGATTGTTGGAAAGGATTGCTCTAGGTAACCTAGGCGTTTGGCTCTTTTTAGGAGTTTTTTCCAGGCGTTCTTTATCGGAAGCCAGGGTTAGACCCCATGATACCACTTAACCCCACTAGGCCTACCAAACGGGTGATCTACAGCTATGAATAACTGTGTGTTATTGTTCAGTTATGTGAAAACTCTAAATGGCAATATTATTGTAAATTTAAAGAAAGTGCGTGCGGTCGCCGTTCATCTTACGGTAAAGTCGTAGTTTATGTTGCTAAATTATTTGATATTGTCACTTTAACATGGAAGCTGGATTGATGAAAAAATTCTTTCCCTACATGGAAGTGGGATTGATGAAAACATTCCTGTGTTCAAAATTGAAGTTGGATTGATTTTTCCGTAATTAGAAGCTGGATGGATGAAATTAAGTTTTCGATTCAATAGAAGCTGGATTGATGAAAATAATTGTTTTCGTAATTAGAAGCTGGATCCATGAGAATATATCTTTGCTTAAATAAAGGTTCCATTGATGAAAAATATTTCTTTCGTCAAAATAGAAGTTGGATTGATAAAAGTAATTTTTCCAATTAAATGGAAGTTGGATTTATGAAAATATTTCTCGATGTAATGGAAGCTGGATTGATGATAGTTAACATGCACATAGGTAGACTGCTTACTTACCAACGCCCAGTACGGCACAAAAGACATTAGAATAATTTAGCAACGTAAACTACGACTTTACCCATCTTACGATGGTGACTACTTCAGAGACATAAAATTCTCGAGCGAGCACAGTTCGTACTGGGATACCTTAAATAGCGTGGCACGACATCAAACGGGCACCGGGATGAAGGACCTCACCCGATGAATTCACTCAACAATATTAATTAAATCACAACTTACTTCCGCATTCTATCGTTCTTTACGTTCTTTTTTCCTGTCTAGGATGTAGACTTTAACCTGCAATCAAGGACCAATATACACAGGACTGGAAACTCCTTATGTAAGCGCGTTGGAGAGAAAATGGCGGCCCATGGAGCCTGGCCACCTAGCGATAAAGGCGTAGAACCTCGTGTTTACCATGCTAAACGCCTATCTCCATAGTTTAAATTATTTAACTGAACGTCATTAAAAATATCTTTACATTTATTATTATTTACCTTTCTTTGATCCTCAGAAACTGAAAGAAAAATAATTCTGATTTGTTTCCTCAAATTCGTGCAATTAATCGCTGAACAACACATCGGGTTCACCATGCATTTTTACGTCCAACGACGCTCCTTAGACCCGCATCGCCAGGTGGCGCCAGGCTCGTTGCCTTAAACCGGAAGTACACGATATTATCGCGAGTAACCAGTCCTTTAATATAGAGTCCTTGACCTGCAATATAATGCAAGGACCTATTGATATAATGTAAGAGATAGACTCAAGGAGCAACAATCACCGACTGGATAGTCCTGATTAAATGCATCACTGCGCCCCTGGCGGTCAGATAGTATCATATCCTCTACGTCAGTATGTATGTAGATTCGTTTATTTTCACAATACAGCAGACAATAACGCTGTTGGTGACCTAAATGATGACATGAATCAGATGACCTGAAACAGATGAACTGAATAAAACATGACCTGAATCAGGTCGTTGTTGCACTGAAGTTTATTATATCAAAGAAATTGTCGCGGAAACCCGCAGTCTACGCTCGGCGTATTTACACACCCCTGCATGGTACGACGCAGACGGATAATGCCGCGTTACAATTCGCTGGAATTGGGTTATAAGAGATAAGACTCAGTTTCTATTATTATTTGGGTCGTCATATCGCCTTTGTGATATTCACGAGTTTAATGGCAAAGTTAGAGTTCCATCTTGCTTCATATCAGCCAAAATACCCAGATGGCTGACCACCACCCAGATCCTTCATAAGTCCCTAGATACTACACTGCATGCTTTACCCAGAGTTAAATGGATAATGTCAAAATGTTCAAGTCCTAAACAATGTCTTTAGACATTGCAAATGTAATGTAATTAGTAATTTATATAGCGTCGCTCACAGCCGAGGCCATTCAGTAGCGCTCCCAGTGCGAGAACTCCGAGAGAAGAAATAGGTTTTAAGGAGAGAGAGAGATGAAGACAATGATCCAGAAAGAAAAGTCTCACACAAAGTGAAGGGAAGGGCATTCCACAAAGAGGGCCCAATGATGGCAAAGGATCGAGTTTGAGCAATCGTGGTCCTAGCTCGTAGGACAAAGAAGTCAGACCGGTCCAGAGCATGAACTTCAAAATAATAATAATAATAATAATATAATGATAATAATAATTGAGGTTTGGGATAGACTGCCCCTCACCTCTGAAATAATAATTATGTCTAGCAGGTTTTATTCTGGCCTGCATGTGCAAACAAAATCCTCGAGATACTTTGGGGCTTCCTAAGTCTTTCAGAACGTCGATCAAGTATCACTTCCGACCCGTCATCACGAAATCAGTTGCTTGTCGCAAAATGTTATTAAGCAGAAAACGGCCAATTAACCCTTTCGCTGCCCGCGGTCCTAATAGATTAATTTGAACCCCTGTGCCACAACCAAATCGGACAAATTGAGGAAATGTGAGTTTCATATTGTAATGTATAAAACTGCACACCTTTATTTACTGCACAACGGAGAAAGGAAAATACTATGTCTGCTGCTATGTTCTGCACATAGTCTATGGTTTATTACAATGATCAACGCACCGTCCGGGGTAAAGTCGTATACTTTACGTTGCTAAATTATTCTAATGTCTTCAATGCCGTACTTGACGTTGGTAAGTAAGAAGTCTATCTATGTGCATGTTAACTATCATCAATCCACCTTCCATTTCATTAAGAAATTATTTCAGCAATCCAACTTCTATTTAATTTGAAAAAATTACTTTTATCAATCCAACTGCTGTTTCATGAAAGAAATATTTTTCATCAATGGAACTTTTATTTAACCAAAGATATATTCTCAAGGATCCAGCTTCTAATTACGGAAACAATTATTTTCATCAATACAGTTTCTATTGAATCCAAAACTTAATTTCATCCATCCTGCAGCTTCTATTTAAAGGAAAAATTATTTCGATCGATCCAACTTCAATTTTGAACACAGGAACGTTTCATCAATCCCACTTCCATTTACGGAAACAATTTCTTTCATCAATCCAGCTTCCATTTTACAGTGACAACATCAAATAATTTAGCAACGTAAACTACGACTTTACCAAGTCCGTGTTTGGAAGGGCACTGGTCACAGGTGTAGCGACTCTCACGTCGTATTGTTTTCTTGTAACACACTTTGCAGCGCTTCATTGCCTTCTTCTGACCCTCACATAGTGGAATCTTCATAGGAAAGTGTCTTCCTGTCAGTCGTAATACATTCTAATGTGGTGTCATGTCAATATCAGGCTCTTCAGCAGTACGTTCACCAAGCAAAAGGTCACTTGGCATGAAGATTTGTCAGTGTCCGGCAAAGCAACAAAACTCTCATCTGAACTCGAATCATCACTTTCATCCTCATCATTGTCCGACTCGGATTCCAGTAACATTTTATAAACTTCTTCTTTCGTATACTTTTTACGGGACATTTTACTAATTCCACGATTCTCTTTACTACACAAGGATAACAAACCAACTACTGAGTCATCACAAATACAGACCTGCGCACAAATTTTTCAGTCCAAACATAGCCCAAACATAGCCTACTACATTATTTGATTACCATCAGTGCCGCATGCATTTTCGCCGATCCCAGGTGAGTAGAGCAAAAAATTTCTGACTAGTCAGGATAATTTATCGTTTTTGCTTACTTAATAATATTATATGCATGGCATTTCAATACCAATGTCTAGGATAATTGTCATCAATCCAACTTCTACTTAGGCAAGAAATATTTTTCATCAATCCAGCTTCTATTTAAGCAAGAATTATTTCTTCTTTAATCCACTTTCTGTTTATGGAAGAATTATTTTCATCAATCCAACTTCTTCTGAAGCAAGAGTTATTGTCGCCAATCCAGCTTCTATTTAAAGTTATCCTATATAAAATAATTTAAAGCGTTAAAACGATAAATTATCCTGATTAGTCAGAAAATTGTTGCTCTACTCACCTAGGATCGGCGAAAATGCGTGCCGCATTCTTTGCTACAGCCAGTAATTCTGCAGTGCCCACAGCTTATGCCAGTTGACGACTTTAGACGTCATAATGGCACTTACAGCCCGGTGTGTACATGACGTCTTAACACGTCATAATGGCAGCGTAAAGGTGTTGGAAAAGTCAAACTGGTCGAAATTGACATTAACGCATAAACAATTACAAAAATATATATTTAATTGAAATAATAAATAGCATCTTTGCTTAGACGTATCTAACTGCGTATAAAACACTTTTTACTAGGAGCCCTATATCTGTTTCGAGATGGAAATTCAGAATGTAAGTCAAAATTTCGTTATTTTTGGCGCGGACACTGAATCGGAGTTTCACGCCGAAGCGCATGAGCAATTGTGAGTGAAGGACTTGCCCAGGGTCCCTACGCGGCGGCTTGAGGTGGATTCGAACCCGCAACCCTCCGGCTGCAAGGCACCGAACATACCCCTACACCACCGCGCCCCACATATATATTAGGAGTGATCATTTAACACATTATTAACGCGAGTAATGCGTTGATTAATTAACGCAATTAAATTTTTTGACGCAGTTAACGCTGCACTCAATTATCATTTGAGTTGCTTACAGTTCGCGTTTTGTAGCGTGACTTATCTAGACGGTTTTGAAGAAGGACATCCCTTTTCCCGTTCTATTAATAAAATATGACCTTCTTTTATTTTGCTGTGCACAGGGATTGGCCCAAAACAGGTCGGCTTATGTAAACATTTATATACTTCACTAGCAACACAGGTCACGTGACAAAATCTTGAACCGTGGTTGGCTGAAGGTCTGAAAGGTCGGCTTTAAACAGGGCATTCGCATGACATAGTTCAGCGGTTCTCAACCTGTGGGTCGCGACCCCCACGGGGGTCGCCTTACGATTTCCCAGGGGTCGCCTAAGACCTTCAGAAATTTAAAAAAAAGCGTTGTCAACGTAGTCTCTTAATATTTAATATCATGTAAATATGATTACTACACGAACTACTGCACTACAGCGACTTAAAATTAATTTTTACTTGGCAGCCAATTTAATTTAATTTTGCCATATTAGTTTTGATATGTGAATTGTAAGTTAACTTTTACTTCTTAAATTAAAACAATAACCGGTTTGCTATGAAACTATGCTGTCAGCTGCGGTTATAATTAATAGAGAATGCTAGAAAAGTTTAGGCCTATGAAATTGGAGGCCGCCTAAAATGAATCAGGTGAGACGAGTGTTAGGAAATGAAAATATAGTAAATATAGTTTAAAGTATGGTTTATTTGAATTATTTCCATAGTTGCATAAGGAATTGTGAAACCACAATGTGTTATTTGCAATGGCATTCTGTCAGTCGAATCGAAGCCCAACATGGCCAACAAACTGAAACGCCATTTTGATACTAAACATCCTAACTTCGCCAGGATACCCAGTAGTTTAAGAACAAAGCTAATGACGTCGAGAAACTTTAGAAAGGCAGACTTGATACCGAGGGCAAGTACAAACAGCAACACGTGGCAGCTGTTGAAGCGTCAAAGCCTATTCGGTTGCTCTCAGAATGTCAAAAGCCAAGAAACCTCACACAATTACTGAGGACGTGTTGTTGCCAGCAACCAAAGACATTGTTCGAGCTATGGGCCTATGTTAAAAAATAGAATACAATTTCCTTGTCAAACGACACCGTCAGCAGAAGAATTGATGCCATGTCTGCTGCTATTATGACCAATAAAAACAGTGATGTGGTCTCGAGACCGCGGTCTTGGTCTTGAGACCGAAAAAATGCGATCTTGGTCTTGGTCTCGGTCTTGAATGTACCGGTCTTGGTCTTGGTCTTGAAAGGTGCGGTCTTGGTCTTGGTCTTAAAGGTTTGGTCTTGGTCTTGGGCGTCTGGTCTCGGTCATTCGCCTTTTGGTTTGGCCTTTTGGAGGAAACGAGAGTGATTTGTTAAATGTTGTCATTATCTGCCAGTTATTCAGGGACTTCTGAGATAGCTTCGAATTCATGGACAAAGCGACAGAGGACCTTGTTGTTCGCGTCTTACCAGAAGCGACAAAAAACGTTGAGACACAGTTAACCAAGGCTTCTGGTGCTTTAGTGACTAGTTAGGCTTACACTGATGCATGCAGTTTCTCAAGACAAAATCAGTAGTCGGGCAAGCGTTGGAAATCAAGTATTTCGTGGGAAATTTTTCTCTACTGGCAAAATATTTGGTATTCCGCAACACCTAACTGCGTCTGTTGAAAGTGTGTTTAGCTGTAGTGTGCTCTTTATGAGACCTCGCAGACTTGGGGACAAAAACTATAGCAATAAAATATCATAGTGCTGATTTGAATTATGGGAATATGTAACTCTACAATTGAGAATTGCGTTTATGGTCTTGAAGCTTAGATCTTGGGCCTGGACAATGCGGTCTTGGTCTCGGTCTCGGTCTTGGACCATGCGGTCTTGGTCTCGGTCTTGGACCATGCGGTCTTGGTCTTGGACCATGCGGTCTTGGTCTCGGTCTTGGTCTTGAACCACGCGGTCTTGGTCTCAGTCTTGGTCTTGGAATTTTGGTCTCGTGCACAACACTGATAAAAAAATCATAAATTTGCCCGTTAATTATTGTTTGATCAGGGGAAAAAATCTGGTCCACTTGAATTATTCAGCATAGGTCTACAGCTCGACGAATCCACAGATGTTGCAAACGTACATAGTAGCCTACATAGTAAAAATACACAATAAATATGAGACTTCAAATAAACATTTCACTTACTTAATTTTACTTACTTATAAAATTTTCAAAATGATTAGTTACAAAATTACAAATTGTCTTGCTAATTATTGTTTGATTGCACATGATGCATAATGGATTAATGGTGAGAAGTAAAATGCATCATACTAGTAGGGAAAATGCGGTGAAAGGGAAAACGCGATAAATTTTATTGTTGGGGGTCGCAGCAACTTTGGAAATATTATCAAGGGGTCGCAGCACTAAAAAGGTTGAGAACCGCTGACATAGTTGATTAAATGTCAGGTTAATAGAGCGGGCGAACAAGCTGATTTTTTTATATCTTCCATTTTCGCTTAATAAGCTTAATTTTCTAAATGGAGGACAATATTGCGAGTTTAATCAAATTTAATGCTAAAGCATGGGATCGATCGAAAGAGTACGAGTTTTGGAAACGAATATGTGGACGTGGTATGGAAAATCGCGAGCGAGTCACGCGTGCGGCTGAAATTTAAAGCTGGTAGGCCCCTAATAACTTTTATAACTTTTTTATTTGTTGAGATATCTCCACCAAATTTTGGCCAATGCATTTACAATGGGATCCGCTGAAAGGGTGCAAAATATGAGCTAAATCGGTCGAAACAATAGCCGTTACTAAGAAGAATATCAATAATAATAATTATGACTTAACTTTAAACGCATTTTTCTCCAGTAACAACCTATGTAAACCGTCAGATTGAAAATTCTGTAACTTCGGTTGTGTGTGAGTTATAACAAAACTGAAAACAGTTTTGAAAAGGTAAATAAACCACCTACATGATGGTGTTAAAAAGCTAGAAAAATTAATTTTGAAGTTGCGACAGGTACTGTAGGTGACACTTCCGATGGCTGAGGCTGGTTGTCCTGAGAAACATACTCTGGTAGCTCTCCAATCCTCTCTGTTTGATGCTTGTGTACCACAGGTGTTGTTTTTGATGGTTGATTGTTCTGACAAGTGTACCCTGGTGTGGTGTTCTGTGACATTCTCAATGATGTTGAAGTTTCTGCCCTTCCAGTTTTTTCGTTCTGTTGACAGCTGTCTGAACTTCCCGGATTCTTGTCCATTCCTTCAGGAACATCGAGTGATTCTGGCCACCTTCTACGGAGGTTATCAACATGTCTTCTAATGATGGACCCCATCTCTAACTGCGCTTTACAAGAAACTGGTCCAGTAAGCTCGACACTTTCACCTGGTGTCCATTTTTGCCCAGAATCCACATGTGTGCTAAAATTCCGAGCATACACCTTATCTCAACCTGAAAATCTCTTGACGACAATGCTGATCATGGATGGGTTTCTGTTCGGCCTGCTTCTGCTGTACTCGGGAAGAAATATTGGGTCTTAATCCATCGGGTTCGGAGTGTCCGATTCATCAGTAATTCAGCTGGAGAGATTCATTCATTCATTCATTTCAGAGATTTATATAGCGCCCCTTCAAGATTATGTACTCAGAAGCGCTCCCGACTCAACCCCGCCTAAAGAGAACAGTCTTCAGGTTAGAGAAGAATGTGACTGCAAGGGTTCTATGCATTAGGCGTAGATCCACAGGGAGCTCATTCCAGATTGCAGGACCAGCAACAGAAAAGGTACGGCGCTGCATAATAGAGGTCCGTGACCGGGGAACAAGAAGCTCAACCTGCTTAGAGGAGCGGAGAGAACCACGGCGCTGGACGCTCAGGGTGGAGCAGCACAGCTCCTGTAAGTAAACAGGGGCCACACCCAAGTGAGGCAGCGCCAGATCAAGGCAGATATCAGCTGTAAGAGATGCCTGTAACTGTGTGCGGCGTTATGCGATAGGTGAAGAGGAATCGAGATACCCTTCGCTGTAAACTCCAGGGGCTTTTCCGATTTCTTCATAGCTTCTTTGAACGATTGAACCACTCGCTCCGCTTGCCCATTGGAAGAGGGGTGAAACGGCGCTACCAATGTCTGGTGAATTGCCTTTTGGCTGAGGAATGTGCGAAACTCGTCACTGGTGAAGCCCGTCCATTGTCTGATACAACCTGTTTAGGCAAGCCATGAGTGGAAAACGTCTGCACCAGACTCTCAATGGTCGCCTTAGACGTTGCTGTTGACTGAATGTGAATATCAATCCATTTGCTGTAAGCATCGACTATAATGAGAAACATTTTCCCATTAGTAACCTCTCCCGAGGTCTTGAAGGATATTCCCATGGATGCAGTGGAGCCTTTTCCGGGGCATGCCTGTGGATCTGACATGACGAACACTGTCTGACCTGTCTTTCAATACCTTTGTGTAGGCCTGGCCACCACAAATAGTTCCGAGCCAACGCCTTCATACGACATACTCCCGGATGCATCTCATGCAATTCATCAAGGATTACTTCCTGGCTCTTGGTTGGCACAATAACTCGACAACCTCGCAATAAAATCCATCTTGAAGACTTAGTTCTGCCCTGACCTGAAAAAAATGGACGCAAATCCTCAGACGGACACCTATCTCTTTTCTTCAAAGCATATGGCAGTGGACGAGCCTTACAGAAGATTTGCAGCGCATTAGAATCAACGAATATATTTGCTTTAAAACCTTTCATTGTCCCCAATTCTTCCTTAAACACATCAGAGAATTCTGCTAACACTTGGTCAACCTGTAACTTTACCACATGTTGGATGCGGAAAAATTTCTTTCCAGTTTAATTTGAGTACTTGTAGCCCATCACGACCCATCAAGCATGGATTCTCACCAGATACCGCCAATGCTGGCAGTTCTAACACCTGGGAAGCATATGTGATTTCCACTGGAACCGTTCCCATTACTGGGATCAACTGTCCTGTATAGGTTTTCAGCTTTGCTGGAGTAGGTTGCAGGTGATTTCGTCGATGCCTACAAGTTCGTTCATATGTAGAGTTGTAGACTGATTTAGGACTGTCACTGCGGCCCCAGTATCCACCTCCAAACAAGTTTTCACTCCATTTAATTTCACTTCAACTGTATATGGTTGGTTTTTTTTCTGTAACAGTCCTTAGATGGTAAACCTTTTCTGCTTCACAATTGTCACTCTCAGAATCATGCTCCAATTTGTGGGTTTCTTTAAGATTAACAGTATGCTTTGATTGAGTCTGTCTTGCCATGGAATTGACCTTATTACGCAAACGGCAAACTTTGATCGTATGGCCTTTTTTTGAACATCCAAAACACAACTCATCTTTTAATCTGCACCTGTTTGGAACATGTCTACCTGTAAATCGGTAACGCTCTCTATCCCTTGGTCTATCACTGTTTTTAGTTTTAACATGTGCACCTGTTTTTAGTTTTAACCGTGCACCGTGGGCACGCGCGCCCGGTTGCACTGATGTTGTAGGAACGCCCTCCCTGAGTTCTAAGGCATCCTTTGCAGCTGTCTCCATCGCTACAGCAATAGCCATTGCCCTATCCACAGTCAAGCCATCTTCAGATAAGAGTTTTCGCTGAATGTTGGCGTTAGACAGTCCACATACTAGCTTGTCCCTCAAGGCATCGGGCAAAAAAGCTCCAAAATCGCAATGTTGTGAAAGTCGCCTTTGGTCTGCCATGTACTGAAGAATGGACTCTCCTTCCCTCTGCGATCTTTTTTAAAACCGAAAACTTTCTGCGATGACCAGCGGCTTTGGAGTGAAGTGGGCCTCCAACAGATCGGTTAGCTCCTTAAAAGTTTTTGATGACGGATTGTCCGGCGCCGTGAGACCTTTCAGCAGCGCGTAACAACGGGTCCCTATGAGACCTAACAGGGCAGGCACGTGCTTCTCTGTAGGCATATCGTTCGCGATGAAAAACATCAATAAACGATCGTAATACGATGCCCAGTCATCTCCGTCTTCGAAAGGATCGACTCTTGCGATTGCTGCCGCCATTATAAGCGCGTCTGAGTTTAAATCTTCGTCGCCAATGTGATATTTACGAGTTTAATGGCAAAGTTAGAGTTCCATCTTGCTTCAGCCAAAATACCCAGATGCCTGACCACCACCCAGATCCTTCATAGGTCACTAGATACTACAGCCTTGCTATTGGGTAAAATGGGGTTACCACTGTTCATAATTCTTGTCTTCTCGTTTCGATTCTGTAAATAATTAAGTATTATCTCTAAAGGTATTACTTAACGCATAGAGGAGAGATGACCAAATTACATAGCCGCAAAGTTACATTTATGCAAACAGAGCGGAACACGGTCGTAACACGTCAATTCGATGCAATTTGTCGTGTTATGACTGGGTGCAAATGCTCGAAAGTTCTGCAATTCAATTCAATATTCGTTTAGGCCTAATTTCAAAATAATCCAGTTGACAAAACGCAACAGGTTACAAGTAACACAATTAGCTAAACGAGTCAGGCTAAAGTTAATGATTCAAGTCAAATACAAGTAATTATAATTATAAGACAATTAATATGTATCTTTAAACAAGATTCGTGGTATGTAATTACATTTATCATTGATGTCCGAAGTTTATTGTGAAGCGAACACGCAACAACGTTCTTCGGTGTATATATATATATATATATAATATATATTTGTTTATTGAGAAAAACAATCTGACAAAAACGCAGAAATGCTAACATGAGTGATAATGAATAATTAAAGTCAATTAGATAATTTTGGAATAAACTAGTAAATATTTTTATATAAGGATCTGGGAATAAATTGAGAGTTGTCTTTGGATGGGAGAGTATGGTTGTGTGCTCTAGGTCTTAATTGGTGAGAGGAGAGGGGTCGGAATGGAGGTTGCAGTTGGTTAAGTACATGCTTGGGGTTGTGTAATATAAAGAAAAGGAGTTTCGCATCGGCTATATTGGCAAGTTCAGAGACTGTTGGAAAGAATTGTTCAAGGTAACCTAGGCGTTTGGATCATTTTTGGAGTTTTTTCAGTCGTTCTTTATCGGAAGCCAGGGTAAGACCCACCAGGATGGGGAGGAATAAAGAAGTTTAGCAATTGTAGTGGCTTTGGTTACATTATGGATGGATGAGGAAGAAAGGCCAATATTTTTGACTTTTCTGATAGCATAAAAAAAGAGGAGCAAGTTGCTGTGACATGATCTATATGGGCTGTGAGTTTGAGATTACCTTGAACGATGACACCCAGTTTTTTCAAAGTAATACGAGGGTAAAATTGATGTCGAGGGCGAAAAATTACAGTCTTTGACAATTTCATGCTATAGGCTAGGACAAACATTCCGCCCCTTACTCTAAATGACATCTTTTTGACGGAAGTGACCATCACGTATTGTGCCGGATTTTGCCACCCCTTGAAACGTGCCGCCCATATCGCCTGTAGGCCTACCTAAAGTCGGCTCTGACGGTGGTGAAGGATTTCGCCCGATGAATTCACAGAAAATTGAGCAGGCTCAATGCTATACGGTCGCTATAGAAATTTTTAACATTTACATTTACCTTGCTAGCCCATTTGGTTTTTCTTAGCCTCAAATTCTGGATTACTATAGTGCTAAGGCTTCATAAGAAGAAGAATTTTAGTGTTCTTGGATCAGAAGCAGTTTATTGTGGCAACCATATAGGCAGAGGCCCGGGAACCTTTGGCGACAAAGGCGCCGATGCTCACACAAGTTTTGTCTCTGTGGCGCCAAGGCAGGGGCATGCTCACACATCTTTTGAAAACATAAATACTATGAAAATAACAGAGTAATGGAACCGAACCAAAGCGCCCTGGCATTAGGCAAGGGATAGAAAGCCAGATGACTGCCAAGTCTGACTTGTAGGATGATACATTGCGCGTTTCATGGACACCGGATCCCTTACTCTTTGGGCCTGAACGGTAGGCCTACACCAGGTCGGGGGAGGAACTCCTGATGTGACACGCGCAATTTATCATCCTACAAGACTGGACAGAGAGTGGCTGCAGACTGGACATATGATTATTAAGACAGATGTCGCTATCCATTTCCACATATTTGCCAATTATATATATATATATATATATATATATATATATATATATATATATATATATATATATATGCATACATGCGTGATGTGTTGCATTGGCTGCCTGTATCTCAGCGTATCTCATATCGCATTGCTGCTCTTGTTTCTCGTTGTGTTCTTGGCTGCGCTCCATCTTACTTGCGTGATCTTTGCCGCCCAGTGTCTGATGTTCCAGCGCGTCGGGTGCTTCGCTCTGCGACGAGGGGTGAGTTCCTTGTTCCACGGACTCGCTTGGTTATTAGGCAGCGCCGTGCTTTCTCGGTTGTTGGCCCTTCCATTTGGAATGACCTACCACTTAAGCTCCGTTTTTTACTTTTAAGCCATCTGACATGACACTTACCGTGACATTACACAGCGAAATCGAGTCGCTACTGTGATCTGTGTTATTTATATAGTTACATTGATTAGAGATAAGTAAACACAAGCGCCTGAAAACCTGTCTTTACCAGTGAAGAGACTGGCCCGGGTCGGGAGCGCCTCTGTTTTATAAGCGGTGGCGCTATATAAATGCTTGATTACGATTACGATTACAAACGTGATATAATGCAAGACGTTTGTAGGCCTAAACTGACATTTATAAGTAGCGAGTGCATCGTTTCTATCTTATTTGGGTTATGGTGTGGTCGGATCTTAGTAAATAGGCCTAAATGCGTGACTTCTTGTCCTGAATTCGTCGTGAATTTCGCCCATTTTTTACAAAATGCATGCCACTGTGAATTTTGAACTGCTTTGCAGTGAATTTCTGCTTACTAGGCCTACTTAAACCTCAAAATGCTCAGACTTTCATCTCGTACTACAAGCACTGCTAGACGGGATTGATTATGGTAGGTGCGGATGATTAAAACTACAGTACGAGTGTATGCTCTGCTGTTGTCTCGATAAACTGATTTTTGTTTTCGCCCAACTGATCTCGATTCCGAAATTCTTCACTGCGAGATCAATAATCTCCAAAGGATCAGGATTTCAAGTTCTACTTCTGGCGATGTCATTAGGCTAGCCTACATATAGGGTCTAGGCCCTATTGTGAATCTAGTAATCTAGCGCTCGATTAAATCTATCTTCGTTCAACGTTTCAAGAATTTGTTGTTAATTGTGAGAAAATTTAAATTTCCTTAGGTCATGTTGCAGAGCAGTACCGCAACAGCCCCCACACACAAACAATCTAGGCTACATCAAGAAAATAGCAATGATGGCCCATTTGTTTCAAGAACAGATGTCTAACGTTTTGAAGGCGTAAAATATTCTGACCATAGTTCTTTTGGTTTCATAGCATGCTAATAAATCGCGAGCGACTGTTTTAGCACGATTGTGGTGGTCTCGGTGTCGTCAACAGATTAAAAGTTGTAAAACAGAATGTAAACATGTACTTTGTTATTTGCGAGTGACTTTAAAGTGAAGAATAAAACACCTAAGGGTCGTACACAGGAAAAAGATGGAGAGGAGAGGGAGAAGGAAAGGCAGAGGGAAAGGGAAAAGGGACCGGGATTGGTCACCGCCATTTTGCACAGAAGAATAACGGGTAAGACTTGGGGGATTCACTAAGTTACTTCGAATGCCATCAAATTTCACCCGATGATACCTCGCAACGAAAGTAGTAAAACGCGACTTCTTGAAACGATGCTTCGATTTCTTGACGTGTTTTTAATTCTATAAAAACGTATGGGAAAGTTGCCGATCACGCCATATTGAAACAAATCCCGGATGTTACGACCCGAAAGATCTTCGGCAAGGATGAGCAGATCCACCATATAGACTCTATATATTTTATAGCGCATTTCTTGAACGTTTATTTATTGGTCAGATGCGTCCTGAAAATAGTGTCGCTAGATATCGTGATAAACAAATCGCGACCTGAGAATTTACAAGAAACGAAGATACGTATGGTTACAAGAAAGAAGACCAGATAAAGTACGTCAACTTTCGCGACCTGAGAATTACATGGCTGTATGTCCATATTTAGTCATTTTGAGTTAAACCGAAAAACAAGTTTGCATGATGTCCCTTGCCAAACAAAATAATTTATTGTTGTGGTAATGAATTCCTTCAATTGAAATAGAAGTCTGGCTTCATTAATTATCTTTATAACGTTGTTGTGTTTATTGAATTTTGAAGAATTCAGCATTTTATAGGATGACCAAGACAATTTTTGGACATACAGCTTTGTCATTCTCAAATTTTATTAATTTATGTAGTAACAATAGAGTCTTCTCATGGTAGAATTGTGAGTATTTATTTTCAATTTGCTCTATTTCTGTATTATAACAGATGTAAATTGATTTCTGAAGTGCATGCATGCTAAAAGTAGGCCCTAAAGAAAAACAATAAAACTGAACAATTTTTGAGGATATTGATAATGTATAAAGTATTAAACCAATACTGTTTAGAAACTAAGAAGAACATAAAAAATATTACTAGCACAGTGTTTGTGACTATACCTAGATATATTTTGGACTTTTAGAAAAACCCACTAATGCTGATATTACGACTAGGACTATAGCACAGAGTTAGAGCACGCGTTTTCAATGTTGTTTTTCGTACTGTTCTCAATGTACTTAAGTCTGTTACTTTTGTATTTTAGCTCGACGATTTCTAGCAAGTTTGGTATTCTCATTTGCAAGTTCAATAGTCTCTGTTGATGTTTCTCCAACTTCTTGATTTATATGGTCCAAACTTGATTTCTTTGACATGACTTTCGATGCACTTTTTTTACAAAGTAACTCCATGTATGCTTTGTCTTGCGGTGGCATAAATGCCAACATTGATGACAGGTCTTTCATTTTTTCAACACTCAGGTTTTCTACTTTCGCTATAGAACAAGGCACACTAAAGAGATTGTTCTGCTGATCAAGATGGTTCTTCTGTTTATTACGAAGTTTTTCAGTTTTGTTTAGCTTCTGTTGTAAATTCTCTTCTGACCACTCATTAGAACTGAAGCTTGTCTTGTATTTGATGTTCATAGGTTCAAGGGCTGAATACTGTAATGTCTTCACTTTGGTGAATGGAATAACATCAAACTTGAACTTGTTGGCTATTGACTGAAAATCTTTCATGTCTTCTTTTCGTAGCTGTTGTAGTTTCAATGGTTTGTTTCTTGGACACCTTTTTAATATTCGCACCAAACCCAGTGGACTATAAATTTCTCCATTGCCCAATGCCGTCTCAATCTGACTGTGAAGATTGTCCACTTCCTGTACTTCACTGTGTCCTGGTTCGCAAAATTTCTGTGTAATAGTTTTAACTGATGGATGGTCATGCATAAATAACTTTATTGCAGTTGTCATTATTTTGTTACGATTCTGTGGAACACATGAATCACTCCAGAGTATTAAATCTGTGACTGCTGGATGGTCGGCTAGCACTTTTTCAAGAATAACAACCAGACCGCTAGCTATATCGTTGCCTGACCGGCCACTCAAGGTTTCAGGCCACAAAACTCCATAGGCCTGCTTCATGAGAGAGCAATGCCCAGTCAGATGGTAGACATTCAATTTCCTTTTATAGAAGAAATTTGATACATTGCCCCGTGGTAACGAAAACACATTTTGCATATCAAAGCAAATAACACAGGCGGTCTTGTCAAGTCTGTCTTTGGCCCTTTCTTCTCTGGTCTTGCTTTTACTTGTGAGATGTGCAGCATTCATCAATGCCTCTTCTTCAGAGGGATTCCTGTTCATTTTGAAGATCTCACATGTGTCGCATCTGTCTTTCTTGGGCTGATGGAATTCTATGTTGTATTCGTGGTTAAAAATTGTGCGGTACATGTGTTCTTTAGCCGGTTGTTGGTCACCTTCTAAGCATTTCTTTGTATATTCCTCATATAATATTTGAAGATTCAAATCACCGCTGAAATATTCTTTTTTCGTGTCACGTCTACAGTAGTGGCTTTCAACTTTTGGAATTGATTCTATATGCTTTCGTATAAAATCTTTGGCCTTAACAAATTTAGTGTGCTGCTTCTTTCCTCTTCTGTATGGCATAGGAATTCCAGATTCATTTTTTGAGCAATGCGAATTTATAATTCTCTTTTCGTCAATGTCGAGTGTTTTGAGGTAAAATTCTTTGCATATTCTTGTATCAGTGCCATCAATGGTGAAATAATACGAGTAGCTCTGTTTCTTGCGATTATGATTTTCCGCTCTCCTGGATCGTACTTTATCCTTTCGGGTTGTTGTTGCAATGTAGAAGTGCCTCTTTTCCTGATCACAGAGTGACCAGTGTTGTTGATGAATGCAAGTACGCCGTTCATCGCTAATTTTCTGTGAGCATTTGAATCTACATTTAAAATGATCAACCTTGCACTTTTGTACAGATTTTTCTGGTTGCAGCTCTCCCCTCACAGTTACATATGATTGACCTGATTGTCTGAGCTGCTTCCGTTTCTCCCCTTTCCATTCATTTGGATTACGCTTACGTTTCCGAGTTAATGGTTTTCCAGTTCGTTGGTGGGTCCTTGCACTTGGACGCACATCATTAGTATTATCAGACTCTACTCCATGATCAACATCATCATCTTCTAATGATACTTTAGGACACTCACAATGAACTAACTTGCCACACAACTCACACAATTCATTTGCATTGTTATCATCAAGCGTTCCGGTTGCAACAAGATTCGATTCTTCTTCCTGAACTTCTTCTTCCACTGCTTCTTCAATTCCATTAGAAAACAGTGTTTCCGCTTCCAATATTTCTTCTTCTTGCAGTGTTTCTTCCAGAGTGAAGTCTTCATCACTGCTGTGATCATAACTAAAACAAAAAAATGTGAATCAGTATTAATATGGAGATAAGAGAGGGAAGAATGGAAGGGTCAAGGAAAAGAGGAAGACCGAGACAGAAATTAATGGACTGCACTGGATGATGTGGGATGGATCCGGTGCATAAAAGAGGAAGGAACTAACCCGGGCCAAACACACACAACAGTACTTACAGCCAAGCGCCAATCGGCAGCAAACAGTAAATTGAAAATCTAAAGCCCTGCTGCGCGGCTCGAACCCAAGAAGTTTTATTGACAATTCAGTTTGCCCAACGCGCTCTCAACTAAGCTACCCGCCCTCCCAAGGCTCCCATAGATCTGATGTCATAATATTTACCAACGTCCATAACTCCTGCTATGCTATGTTATGTTATAACAAGCCTGGTGTAGAGAGGAGATAGTCACTGTGACTCCTGTGTCTTTCTTGGCTAGTCTACGCACGCATGCAGCAACACTACATTGTACAAGATATTAGTCTCAAATACTCATAGAAGAATAATTATAGGTAACGAACCTTTCTTCGCCTTCCAGAAGTAATTTCATTTCCCTTTCACTTAAAATACGCCGACAAGCACGTTTTGGTCGATCCGCCATTGTTAAAACGGTTTTGAGAATTACAAGGCCGTATGTACATATCATGTGTTCCAGTGCTGCTGCTTGATTGGATATCGGACATACAGCTGTGTAATACTCGGTAGAGCTTGAATATAGGACATACGGCTATGTAATTTTAACTCTAGCTCTGAATCTATTGTATGTGCATAATCAATTTTTACAGGACATACGGCTTATTATTAATTCTTTAGAGGCGATAACTAAGATCAAAATATGGTATTTTTGGACATACGGCCTTGTAATTCTCAGGTCGCGAATTGTCTTACAAAGTGAGTAGCCTAGATCTCGATGTTTTTAAGAATCACTAGTTAGACATTTTCTGGTTTCATGGATAGTCTGTTACAGAAAAGTAAATAGGCTAATTGACATCTTTTGTTAAATGAAAATCTGTAGGCCCTACAATTAATATGTGGCCATATATCTTTTGAAATGAGATAATATTGCAAATCTTTAAATTCGAAAGTTTAATGTAGGACTATTAAGATGAGAATGCAGGAAGAGAACCAAGTGTCGAAATTATTAAATTTAACCTTCAGTCATACTTTTTACAACAGTGATATTAGACGGGTCAATATACCAAACATAACCACCTAATCCTAAAGAAATTGATTCAAAAGGTTTCTCAACGGAAGGTGTCACCATTAACATCAATGTCGGTTTATTGCTGATTTTGATAGTAATCGATGGCCAGAACACTTGGGCCAAACGGGCCAGTCTGATTCGCAGCGTATTTGCTGTATGGCATGAAAACTATAAGGGCCTAACTGCAAAGTAATAATTCCATTCGGGCCAAAACGTCCTATCTGGCAGATAGGACGTTTTGGCCCGAATGGAATTATTACTTTTCAGTTAGGTCCTTATGGTTTGCATGATGCCGTTGACGTAGTTTAGGCTATAATAATAGCTGTTAGGTCACTCGTTAAAATGGCGGACTTTTCAAAACTTAGGTCGTAAGAAATGTTTTAATGTCAAAGCGGTGATGCCTTTGCTGGATCTTTTGGATGATAAAGACAAGGGCAGTAATTTAGAGATTAACATTACCAGAGACAAAATTCTGAATATAGCCTACATTTTTATGGTAGGCCTACTGCATTCTATAATTTGGTTTTGTTAACTGAAATTGTTGATGCCTCCCAGACTCATTTAAGTCCCTACATAGGCGTACAATTTTGTAGAGACACTGATTAAGTCTACAATAGGGTGGTCCAAAAACACAAAGTGTCTCAGAGTTGCCCTCCACAACCCTCCTTTTGTTCTATGGCTGCCCACTATTACCTCTACCGAATTTGAGAGAGATTGATGAGTATTTAGAGGTCGCTCAAGGTCAGGGTATTTTCACCATATTAAGCATGAAGTCGGTAATCTGCACTAAGAACAGAAAACAGAATTTGAGTTGAATTAAAACATATAGTACAGCAATGAAAATAAGAAAAGGTTCCAAAATGTTCAATTTGCTATGGAAACACTGGAACTTTTCTTGAGTAACACATTCTTGTCCTCTGTCATCTTCATCAGCGTGGCCTTAGAGCAGGACGGATAGGTGTTCCTGCAGCGTTTCACGAGCTGAAGAAGAAACTGCGGCTCTTCATTCTTTGTCAACGATTAATAATTCTAATACTGCATCAAACCAATGACTCTCCCAGCAGTCGTTCATAACTGTCATGACTGACGCTGCCTTTAGGAGGTCCTGGTAGGAGTGATCATCGCTTCCTTAGGATCCTTAACCAGGAAGCCTCGGGCCTTCTCTTTTCCATTCAAGTTCAGAATGTCAACGATGACAGTATTTCTCTCTGTGACGGAAGATGCAAGGCCAAGGGAGCTGAGGGGTTCAGGAGGATGGTCGAGGCACTTCACATAAATGATGGACTGTGGTCTGTGGAAGGTGGAGGATTGTCACCATCAGTGTTTTCACATCCACTACAATTCTGTCGTCAAACAAGGACAGGCCAACCAAAATTTCTGAAACGTACAAGATATGCCTACCGAATGCGGTCGAGGCAACCTTTGCCACTCTCATATTTAGATATTTACTGAGCTCCTCCAGTAGCAGTAGATCGCTCTTATAGGCAGAGGAGCTTCATGCCAGAACCGAAAATAGACAAGGCTCACAAACAGTGCCATCCCCACTACACTGTGTTTTTCTTTGGCAGTTAAAGAGAACTGCTGCTGGAAAAGAAATATTTTAATGCTAAAGATAGCTTTCACCATCAAACGTGCATGATGTAATGCTCCTGGTGCCTGAAAGGAAACTCTTGCTCCCTTTGCACCACCCTGGAAGATCAAACTGAGTTTCATGAATTCCTCGTAGTCTTCCCTCTGATGTGACCCTTCAAGAGCTGCCTTGCAGAATTTCACCATTTTTCTTCTCGAAGAGCAGAAGTGTGTGCATCAAAGATGTCGTCGGAAGCCACTTCATTTGACACCTGGTGAATGTGTGGCCAGCTTTGCTGGAACCTCCTGAGCATAGTAATGGCAGACCCTCCAGTAGGTCCAGATAACGAGCCGAAAACAGCAAGAGGAAATTCCATGACATGATGGCGGCAAGCCATCCAGGTTAATTCTTGCTAATTCGAATTATCAATAAAAGTGCAGGCACCATTCTTCAGGCGAATATTACTGGCAGTGATGTCATAGATGACATAGACTATATACGACGAACTAGACTCCGAAGTCCGAAGACCACAGTCATCCAGAGTCCTCAGGCAGGCTTCAGCTTGTTCGTTACCAGTTCTGCAGCCAATTTTGGAACTCCAAGTATGTATCTCTTCTCCGTCACCTATTATTAGTACTGCAAGTCTGTCACCTGCTCCTCGTGGTTCTTGTAGTATGATCGTCGGATAGAAACTTTGTTGGAAGATGGGACTCAGACAGTCTTTTCTGTGCCTTTCTCTATCAGCCAAACTTCAGCACTGCTTCTTGTCTTTGCCGTTAATGTGTTAATCAGCTATGTCAAAAACTCTACAGTCAACTCTCTTCAATTCCTAATCTTCGCCAATGTAGGCTACTAATAAATCCGAATAAGTATAAAAGTTTACAGTTTTTCAAAGCAATTTTAGAAATTCCAACATTTGCATTCTACATCAAAGAATAATAATGTTAGATTGGTATTTCTAAACTTCAGTTTAAAAAAACAGTTCAAAATTAAGTAACAAGCGGTTCTAATAATATTTTTTTGAGTAGATAACAGTCAATAATTCCCACTATGCCATGGTATAATCAAGAGAATGTTTGGCGACCTTGAGCGACCTCTAAAAATGTTCCAATCTGCTTCAGATTTGGTCTACATCTTACTTAGGAGAGGTAGAACAGATTTAAACTTGTGGAGCATAGTTCTGCTAAAGATGAAATTTCACCATTGTGTCGTGGACCACCCTAGTCTACAAGGCTCATTTTAGTCACTGCTTTGAACGTTAGTGTAGCCTAAGGGTGTAAATTTTGGTTGGTTTACATGGCTGAAGCATATACAGCTCATTTCAATCATCGTTTAGATGTTATTCCAAAAGTATATAATTTTTTCTGTTGACTGCATGGGAGTAGCCAGAAAAAATGGTGGAGATTTAAAGTTTTCGGGGGTTTCCATTGGAAATTGTCGAAAAATTTCAGTTTTTGTATTTTGCATATATATAATTGCATAGAAACATTTTCGGCAATTTATTGGGGGGTTGGGGGTTGAACCCGTAAACCCCCCCTAAATACGTCCATGGTTGACCGACACTACTAATTATTTATCATGCTTTTGAATTAAAATATGCAACAACTCTAGCTGATGGCTCTTTAGTGACACAACATGAGTAGCCTATAGTTTTCTAAGAGCCAGAAGGGCTCATCTGCCTAAATAATT
Source organism: Aporrectodea caliginosa (assembly GCA_020284085.1). Taxonomy (NCBI): domain Eukaryota; kingdom Metazoa; phylum Annelida; class Clitellata; order Crassiclitellata; family Lumbricidae; genus Aporrectodea; species Aporrectodea caliginosa. The sequence continues at coordinate 323,248 of JACEVL010000635.1, forward strand.
ACATTTCTCATCTATCAATCAACTTTTAACAACTTTTAATATTTACCCTTTTGAACTGTTGACTTATGGCACTTGTGAAGTGCTAACTTAAAATGTAACGTGTATAATGTGATTTAGGGCCTATGCAAAATCTTCAAGTCGCTTTTTCTCGATTACGCATAAATTGCAGTTAGGCCCTATTGGCTCCAAGCAGGCGATTTGGAAATCAAGTTTACACTACACTAAACTACCGTATCGATTTCATATTAAAATTATTTTGCGAGTAGGCCTATTTAAAACACATCATGACTTCGACAGATTTTCAGAAATTTGTTGCAATTTTTAAAAAGATATGGGATATTAAGACTTGAAAGTAGGACGAGAACCAAGTGTCGAACTTATTATTGTTAAGTCATGTAATTATTTATTTTTGTCAATCAACTACTCGTACCTACGTTGAAGGCGATTCATTCAGGACACAATCTACTTGTTGAGAAACGTTATCTTTCTCGCCCAGCGATCGTCGGGCGTTTACACATCTTACTTATGGTCGTTTACTCGACATTGAATGGAGTAAGACGTCATAATCGCCAATGGCAACCTATTGTAATTTTTAATGGCCTAAGACAATGGCAACCTAGTGTAGTTTTAAAGGCTAGCAGATGAGTAACTATTCCGGTGATAAATATTGCGACATTCACTATATTATCCACAATTTACTGCGGATCTATCTTCCGCTCACAGCTGTAGGCCTACATGGATTCTACATTTCTATATTTTATGACTGAACACCCGCTGTGGCTTCCATTAACTGCTGAGCTTCAGTTTGAAATTCTCTTTCTTATCGGTAAAACGCTTTTGTGTCAAGCTCCACGCTACCGCTGTGATCTTATCAGACGGCTTATCTCAGCTACCTCGACGTCCTCTCCGCTCTTTACCTTGGGCTGTGGATTTTGAAGCAGGGGTCATTCAGTCTGTTTACTTTCAGTTTCTTGACTTACACGTGTTACAGCACTTTCATAATCTTCATTATCATCGAGAGACTGACGAAACGTCGGTAGGGCACTACATCAGCGTTCTCATTATCAGTAGGCCTACTAATACTTGCATTGGCAGTTTCATGACTTTCATTATACTAAATTTAGAAGTGGAAATAAAGTACTGAGTTTCAACTGGTTGTTCCATCAAAGTACAATAGGTCTGTTTAGGTAAGTTCATCGTTCACGGTGTTTTAACTGTATAATCGATCTGGCGCATACGAATGTAGAACCTTTGTTATTATATAATAGGTGAAATTGTCATTATTTGATTTGTGAATTGTTTTGTTTTTTAATAAACAGTATCAATCAATCAAAATGAAGCGAAATAAAACACAAACCCAAATATCACATAGGCTTATTCATAAAAGAGGAGTTGATTTATATGGGGCCTATTCGGGTGACAAATATTTCGACCGTTCACCAGTAGTGTAGTCCTAAAAAATGAAGTGAGGGAACGCCTGAATATTGAAGTAAGCAAAAAGTGCAATCTTGCAAGAATTTAGCATAGTGTGAGAAAAAAGTGGGGAACGGCGTTCGGGTGACAAATATTTCGACCGTTCACTATTTTGAAGGCAATTTATGACGAATTTATCTTCCACCCTTAGCTTAGTTGCTACATTTCTGAGAGTCGTTACGAGTTAACATTGACAAAAATAAAGATCGAACAAACTTTGTTTGCTAAAACATTTAAAGCCTAACAGCACCGTTGCCATCAGCACTGATTATGTGTGAAATTATCGTTGCAATAACTTTGTGATTGCATTTACGAAACAGTAAAAGCCTGAGAGTACGGCTGTGTAAAACTTGAACTGAGTGAACATACAAACAAATTATAGATCATGTGAAGTATATCAGCAGTCCAACAACGAAAACATTTCGATAGAGTTAAAATGCTTATAACTAGACATAAGAATTATAGATCTAAGTAAATTTAACTGAAAGTGCCGCGAAAAGCGCAAAACAAAAGCAGAATCCTTTACTATGTCCAGTCCTACAGGAATACTCATTACTTAGTTGCAATGGACTAAGTCCTCACATTGAATACGAAACTGCTATACATGAATTCGTTCGTGCCTATTGTCATAGACTGAGTGCTCAACACTTCCATATTTTTTTGTCACCAACTGGAATTTGTAAGGCTTCTCTCAAGTATCCATTGCAACGTAATTTTGCACACTCTGTACTTTGGAAAATTATTTTACAAACTTGATTCAGACACGGAGTGGGTTTTTTCATGACGTCTCAGACCTGAAGAGCACGAGAAGGTTTTCTGACATATCTGGCAAAGGTATGGTTTCTCTCCAGTATGGATTTTCGTGTGCCTATTCAGAGTACTTTTATCATTAGTCTTAAATTCGCCAAATTGGTAGTGGTATGGTTTCTCTCCAGTATGGGTTCGAAAATGATTTCGCAGGACAGAAGATTTGTAATAACTCTTTTTACATATCTGACATTGGAATGGTTTCTCCCCAGTATGCATTCTTGTATGACATTTAAGACTAGAAGATCGGGTGAACTGTTTCTGACATGTCTGGCATTGGTGTGGTTTTTCTCCAGTATGGATTCGAACATGATTTCGCAGGTGAGAAGATTTGTAATAACTCTTTCTACATCTCTGACATTGGTATGGTCTCTCTCCAGTATGAATTCTAACATGACTGTGGAGCGATGAAGGTGTGGAAAATGTTTTATTACAAACAATACACAGAAATCGTTTCTCTACAAGGTGGGTTTTTTCATGGTTTTTCAGACCTGAAATGTTCGAGAATGTTTTCTGACATCCCCGGCAAAGATATGGTTTCTGTCCAGTATGTGTTCTCATGTGACATTTTAGATAACCTTCATACTTGGTTTTCAACGGACATAACTGACATTTGTAGGCCTACGGTTTCTCTTCGGTATGAATTCTTGCATGACGTGTTAGACCAGAAGATATGGAAAAACGCTTTTGACATACTTGGCATTGGTAACCCAGTAAGCCATGCCACATAGGCCCGCCGACGGCCCGACGTGTTCTACATCGGCATCTCATCGGTGGTCGGTATTCGCCTTAATTATGACGAGCTGCCGATGAGTTGGTTATGCTGTTCATCTTTCTAGCTTCAAGTTAGATCACGTGGGCTGAGCGATAGCCAATCATCTGCGGACTAATGGCGGACCCGTTCTTTTCGAATCGAATGTCGAGTGAGGTAATATGCATGTCTATGTTACTAAAAGTTATAACTATAATTTGTAGCGTTACATAAGGCCTAACGTTCTTTATGTAGGTTTCATATCCTTTGCGTAATATTCCCAAGCATTTGTTCCAAACTACCAATCACATATCGGGTAGATATCGGTTGAAGCTGTGCGTGCACGTGGCCCACACGCCTAAATCAGATTTTTATTATTATAAAGATTTTCATATAAATTTAATATTATGCATTGAGAAATATTTCATTTGTTAAATGATTATGCAGCACGATTTCTTTGCTGATGAACTTTTGATTTGGCAAGGCAATACAACTTTTGTGGGCCACGTGGTACGTACAGCTTCAAATCACTGAGGCTAAAAGAAGGGCAAACATGTAGTATCGGGGTGCGTAAGTTTACTGGCATGCTGCGTGGAAGGTACCATGTTTTCTAATGACGATCCTAATCCTGACTCTAACCGACTCTCACGACGCCTAACCAACACTCACGACGCCAGTAAACTTCCGCACCCCGATACTACATGCTTGCCAAAACAAGTTCTTCATGGTTAGTATTTCAATATAACATTTATATTGGCAAATAATGCTTTCGAAATGTGTATAATGATCGAGGACTTCCAATATTTTAACATAATGGGCATATTGGGATCCATGGGAGTATATAGGATAGCACTCTTGCCTGAAGTTTTCACGGACCCGGTTCGATTCCCGTAAGACTCCCCTGGGTTTAGCTCATGCCTTCATTCCCCTAGTGACAGTAAAAGTACAATGAGCTTGCGCCTTGCATGCTGAACCTTTGTTGATTTATGTCTTCTGTGATTTGTGTTCTTGTGAATTGTTTAATCGTCATAACTTGTATATGTACAGCGCAGTGGGTTTGACAGGCGCTTCATTAAAGAATAAATATTATTAATATTATGGCATGAAAATTTTTTGATTTAACTTGCTGTGATGATCATAGGCATAGCTACATTGAGGCATGACTTTTTATATACTGGAACTTGATTGACTAATGACCCCAATGACCATGCAGGATTTTGCCAATGGTCTGTGAAGTTGCCTTTTCTTGAATTTAAGTCTCGCTACGCGCCTGGTGATGATTTTTAAAGAAATTCTTATCCCAAATTTGTCATGCACCAAACTTATTAAATGTGAAATTCCATTTTGGTGGTGATGGTGATGACATTGTTTGATTTTTTTGTATTGTTTAATTTAATTTATATCATAAAGATCATTTATTGGCACACATCCTGGCCAAATGTATGACATCAGGAACATGAGTAGTAACTTTGAAGGGGGGCTATACAAATCATCGTAATGAATGAATGATGATGATGAATATGATGATGACCTAATGATACAATGTGTGTGATAATGTTAGTTGCTATGCCTATTCACTAACTTTGCATTTAATTAAATGTGTTGTGCACAGATGCTGTCAGGGCAAATGGACTGACTCGCAACGCAATGAATACAGACATTGATAACGTCACCATGGAATGGCTGCAAAGCCGCGGTCCACCTCAAGAGATCAGAACTCGTTGAATTTCAGCGACACAGAAGATGTTAAGAATTCTGACATCTGAAGCTCACAGGTAACTATTAATACCAATGTTCACGTATCGTTGTCAGTGGCAGCTTTATTCACAAGGTGGTGGCAACTCATGCCTTATGCCTTACAATCTTATGCCTTACAAACTTGTGCATTACAGTCCGGTTGTAAGGCATAGTCCTCCCGGACATAATCCCCCCCATTTTGTCTAGGTCATAATCCCCGGACATAAAGCCCCCTCTGTGCAATTAGCTTATTTCTGTGCATTTAATTGATAAACATTTCTTGCCCAGTTTTTGCTCATTGTGTCAGCTTGCTTGTTTATGTTGTTAAGGTATAGACTTAAGACTTGTTATTGTTAGTCACTTCTGAAGTTAAAACTTGTTAGTGTCATTTAGGTCTAAAGTTCAGAATTGTTAATGTTAGATTTTAAGTTAAGTCTTATTAATGTTGTTCATTTCTAAAAAAAATTGCCACAGCTGTGCCAAGATTGGTGAGATGGAACAAAATCCATAGAGAATACTCTGTGCAGACTTAGAAACAACATTAGTTAAATTTACAATGTTGTGCCCAAAATGGGCACTAAAGGTATGAGGCACATTTGATGTACTCTTAGGTAGGATAATTGTTACTTTGCCATTGCTTGTAACTATTTTGGACAAATTTGGACGACTAGTATAATAAACTTTTCCAGTGAAATCAAAAGATATTCTTGTAGATGTTTTTGGATATAACGTATACCCGGTGAGTTTATCCACCGTACTTGGCTGAGGTTGGGGTGGTTAGGCCTATATCTTAGCCTGGTGGATAATGTCCTAGCCTGAGCGATTATGTCCAGGGAATTATGTCCGTCTACCTTACAATCTTGGTCTTGGACAGATGTGTTCTATTAAATTAATAGCTAATAATTTTGCGTGTTACATTTGCATTTGAATCCATGCGGATCTCATATCGCATTGCTGCTCTGGTTTCTCGTTGTGTTCTTGGCTGCGCTCCATCTTACTTGCGTGATCTTTGCCCAGTGTCTGATGTTCCAGCGCGTCGGGTGCTTCGCTCTGCGACGAGGGGTGAGTTCCTTGTTCCACGGACTCGCTTGGCTATTAGGCAGCGCCGTGCTTTCTCGGTTGTTGGCCCTTCCATCTGGAATGACCTACCATGGTCTTTTATACTTGACAGTTCTACAATTCATAGAAAATTCATCACTTGATTGAAAATTCATCACTTGGAACAGTTGATCGTTAAGGGTGAAATCACCCAAAATTCCATGTAAGGAGCCCAAGAATAGGAAAATGGGTAAGGAAAGGCGCACCACTAATGGGATTCTCCTAGTGCAGAAACACACTACGTGTTGCCGCAAGACCGTACAGGTCACATGCTCCCAAGCACGAGTGAGCACGTGGCAAATATGTTCCATGCCATGGCCCAACCACAGGTTCTGCCATGGATAATGTTTAAGACTCGTGAATTTGTGCTACTTCTTACATGTTGTTTTCTTTGTATCTCTTGTAGCTGTATAGCGAAGTACTACCGGAGCATGGCTGACAAGGAGGCCCTGACAAACAAGAAGCCGACAGTTCTTCTAAGGGACAGGGCACAGATCAAAACGAAAATGGCATCTCAATCTACACCTCTAAACAACTGTACTTAACACTGTGTATCAGGAATGCCTTTCCTTCAGCGCTGTGGTCAAAAGCTCCAGCAACTCCTCCATGTCTGCGGATAAAGTACTGGAGTTGCTTGTGAGGACCATCCGCTGGAACTTGGCATCCCAATTGAGACACTTGTCACTAAAGCTAATGATGCCTTCAACTGCAGTACTCATGCCGAAAATACTGTGGCAGAGTGACCCTCGTAGAATTTCTACGTGGAAGAGTTCATTATCGGCGAACGAGTCAAGAACAAGAACACTACGAACTCACAACCGTGAAACTGGATACTCCTTTAAAGCTTGTTCACACAACCGTAATATTCCACTCTCTGACTAGCAAAGGATTATCAGTCGGATTATGTACAGTTACTATACATGTTTCACAAACGTATTACTATTTTCATGTTATTATTATTAATATTATTACTTTGATGTTTTATCATTCATTATATAATTCATGTCCTATTGTGCATTTGCAGAATGGTGTATTACTTACTTACTTAATTTGTATATAAAGATAAAGAACATTGTATAATAAGAACATTACGAACTATCACATTGTGCTAGGTAGCTGTGCTGCAGTGCCCTTGTGAGTTACTTAAACGGCGCTATACAAGTGCTCTGATACATACGTACATTGTATATAAAGTTAAAGACCACTACTTATATATAATAGATTTCAATATATTACTGCAACATTACGAACTATTATCTTGTATATAAAGATCACGAGCATTATATAATGACATGTAAAAAAACACGTACGTCCCACAACAAATGTGGCCAAGATGGGGGTGGGGAGTAATCCCAACTCTGCTGAAAGAGCAATGGAAAATCCTACCTCCAGTTTCCACTTTGGGGTTTTCTGGTTAGGTAGCTGGGCCGCAGCAAGCCTGTCTTGAACCCCATAAAGTGCATAAAATTATTATGTATTCTAGCTTGTACATGTATTTGTCAAACTGAAACTGAATAAAGCTGACGGGCTGTTTATAATTCGTATGTGAATTAGAGCTTAAATCTATACCTTTTCATCTGAGCTTAGCCACTTAGGATATCATCAGGTATGTGCAGACTGCAGAGCTGGTAATAGGCCCAGGGCCAGATGGGAAATGTAGGCCCAATTAATTTCAATCTGCTCATTAAGTATTTTGGTTATCAATCACTGCTAAGTGCTAACTACATATGATATGATTTCTGTAATATACATGTACTTTACATAGCGTATAATTATGGATATGATGTAATTACAATTTACCAGTAACAGAGCAGTTATTTTATTCTGAGAACAGTTGTTTTATTCTGATCTGTTTCCCCTTTGACTCTGAGTGGAGGCACCAGGATTTCAGGTGGGGGGGGGCTAAAGCGTCAAGGGGCAGGGTAACTGATTGTGGGGCCGACGGGAGTTAGACACGTCGGAAACCCACGTCGGGCAGACGTGAATTAGACACGTCGGACCGATGTCGGTAACACGTCAAGAAACCCATCAGTTTCCGACGTCGGATTGACGTCTTGCCGCTCAGCGGGTGCTCATAGATCCGGCGTGTTTTTCCGACGTCGGCCCGACGTGAGTTAGAGACGTCGGATTGACGTCGGAAACCCACATCGGGCCGACGTGAATTAGACACGTCGGATCGACGTCGGAAAATCACGTCGGGCCTACGTCGGAAAAACACGCCGGATCTATGAGCACCCGCTGAGCGGCAAGACGTCGATCCGACGTCGGAAACTGATAAGTTTCTTGACGTGTTACCGACGTCGGTTAGACGTGGTTGGCTATCTGGGAAGGTTTCTCTCCGGTATGAATTCTTGCATGGCGTGTGAGATTTGAAGATTTGGAAAAACGCTTTGGACATACTTGACATTGGTAAGGCTTCTCTCCAGTATGAATTCTTGCATGATGTACTAGACTTGAAGATTGCGGAAAACGCTTTTGACATATCTGGCATTGATAAGGCATCCCGGTATGGATTCTAATATGGTTCTGTAGACTGTAAGAACAAGAAACTATTTCTTGAAATTGCTCGCACTTAAACGGTTTATCTTACGGTGTGTTTCCAGACATAACAGACACAGATGTGTTGTTCGATCCTCATGTGCCTCTGTAGGTTGTCGCTGTGCGTAAATATTTTTTTGCAAAACTCGCATTCGTGTGTCTTTACTTTGGAATGAATTTTCTTGTTTTCCGTTGTATGACAATCCGTCATGATTTCTGGGAACTTTCTATTTTTTGTTGCGTTGCATTTTCTATTGAATTCTTGGATTAAATGCTTTTATTATTAACTGTCTGATTTTCGCACAATGTTAGACTTGAAAAACTCTTGTAAGTTTCTGTGAACTTAAATTATTTTCCAGCCTCGCCAGTTGTTTGCCTTTTTCATTATGAAGCTCACAAAACATTGAAGTCCAAAAGAGTACATTTACTTTTCTCTTTCATTTATTTATTCATATTGTTAACCTAAAAAATAAAAAGCACCGTAGTCGTAATATAAAAGACATAAATGGGAGACAGAATCAGAATTCTGCCAGTATGATCGCCAAAGACACAATATCGCAAATTTACTGCGGATCTATCTTCCGCCCTAAGCTGTAGGCTACATGGATGCTACATTTCTATCTTTTATGACTGAACACCATCTTTAGATTCTCTTAACTGCTGAGATTCAGTTTAAAATTCTCTTTCTTACCTGTAAAGCGCTTTTGTTTCAAGCAACACTCTGCCTCTGTGATCTTATCAGACGGCTTATCTCCGCTCTTTACCTCGGGCTGTGGCTTTTGAAGCAGTGGTCATTCAGTCTGTTTACTTTCAGTTTCTTGAATTACACTTTTTACAGCACTTTCATAATCTTCATTATCATCGAGAGACTGACGAAACAGCGGTCAGTCTCTGGATGATAATGAAGATTATGAAAGAGAATTGTGAGAATTATGATGTACCGCCGTTCCGGCGGGAACGGCGGTACATCAGCATTCTCAATTTCAGTAATAATACTTCTATTGGCAGTTTCATGACTTTCATCATTAGGCCTATATTAAGTTTAGATGTGGGAATAAGGTACTGAGTTTCTACTGGTTGTTCCATCAAAGTACAATAGGTCTGTTTAGGTAAGTTCATCTTTCACGATGTTTTAACTGTATTATCGATCAGGCGCAAACGAATGTAGAAGCTTTATTACATAGGGCCTAATAGGAGAAATTGTCATTATTTGACTTGTGAATTGTGTTTTTTTTAAACAAACAGTATCAATCAATCAAGCTGAAGCGAAATAAAACACAAACCCAAATACCATATATTCAAACAAGAGGAGTTGATTTACATAGGGTTAATTCGGGTGACAAATATTTCGACCGTTAACTATTTTGAGGGCAATTCATTGTTCATTTATCTTCCGCACTCAGCTGTAGGCCTACATGGATGCTACATTTCTATCAGTCGTTACGGATAACTATGACAAATAAAGATCGAACAAACTTTATTTGCTAAAACATTTCAACCTTAACAGCATCGTTACCATCAGCACTGATTATGTGTGAAATTATCGATGCAATTATTTTGATTTAATTTACGGAAAGGTAACAGCGTGAGGGTAGAGCTCTGTAAAACTAGAACTGAGTGAAAACACGAACAAAGCTACATATATCATGTGCAGTATACAGGCAGTGCAATGACAAAAACAGTTCGAAGGAGTTAAGGTGCTTATAGCTATACATAATTATGAATATAAGAAGAAATTAAACTGAACTAAAAGTATCAAAAAACGCAAACTGGAATTTCTATGGCCTTCTCAAGTACGGATTCCAACATAATTAGGCAGACTGTAAATTTTTTTAAATGATTTTACAAACTTGAGCCAGACACGGGGTGAGTTTTTTCATGATGTCTCAGGCCTGATAACCATGAGAAGGTTTTCCGACATATCCGGCAAAGGTATGGTTTCTCTCCAGTGTGTGTTCTCGTGTGATTCTTTAGATAACTTTTATTATTAGTCTTAAACTCACATAATTGGCAGTGGTAAGGTTTTTCTCCAGTATGAATTCTTGCATGACGTTTCAGAGTAGAAGATCGTATAAAACGTTTATGACATTCCTGGCATTGGTGTGGTTTTTCTCCAGTATGGTTTCGAACATGATATTGTAGATCAGAAGATTTGCAATAACTCCTTTTACATATCTGACATTGGTATGGTCTCTCTCCAGTATGAATTCTAACATGACTTTGCAGCGATGAAGATCTTGAAAATGTTTTTTTACAACGAATACACAGAAATCGTTTCTCTTCAGGGTGGGTTCTTTCATGATTTTTCTGAACTGAACTGCTTGAGAATGTATTATGACATATCCGGCAAAGATAAGGTTTCTCTCCAGTATGCTGTCTCATATGAATCTTTAGACAACTTTCATACTTAGATTTAAATTCACATAACTGACATTTGTACGGTTTCTCTCCGGTATGAATTCTTATATGCCGTGTTAGATTTGAACATTGGGTAAAACGTTTTTTACATTCTTGGCATTTGTAAGGCATCTCTCCAGTGTGGATTCTTGCATGAATCCTTAAATATGAAGGGTGAGAAAAACGTTTTTGACATACTAGGCATTTGTTAGATTTCTCTCCGGTATGAATTCGTGCATGACAAGTTAGATTTGAAGATAGGGGGAAACGCTTTTGACATACTTGACATTGATAAGGCATCTCTAATATGGTTCGGTAGACCGTAAAACCAAGAAAATATTTGTTTACACCGTTTGCACTGAAACAGTTTCTCTCCAGTATGAGGTGTAGTGTGTGTTTCTAGACATACCAGGCATAGGTATGCTTTCTCTCCAGTATATATATTCATGTGCTTTTATCGATGTGCGCAAATATTTTTTTGCCAAAATCGCATTCATGTGTCTTTACTTTGGATTGACTTTCCTTGTTTTCCTTTGTATGACAATCTATAACAAATGATTTCTTACATAGATGGTTAACTTTCTATCTTTTCTTGTGTTGCATTTTCGATGGAATATCCTAATGGAAGAAGCTTTATGCAAGTTTTGACATAATTTATTATTATGAACTGTCTGATTTTCGCACAAAGTTAGACTTGAAAAACATCTCGTAAATTTCTGTGGGCAAAAATTATTGTATAGCCTCACCAGTTATTTGACCTTTTTAGTATGAAGCTCACTAAGCATTCAGCTGAAATCTAAAATTGTATATTTACATTATGTCTAGAATTAATTCATTCAAGTCGTTAACCTAGGAAAATAAAACTCACCATAGTCGTAATATAAAGGACATAACTGGGAGAGAATAAGAATTCCGCTGTACGATCGCCTAATACACAATATCAATTTGCAAAGGTAATTGCAAAAAACACATTGAACATGAATTTGGAATCCATATTCCATGGTCTAAATTAGTCCAAGCACAATGTAATAATATGTTTAATTCGTTGGTAGCCTATACATGCTACTTTCTCATAATTACCTGAAATAAAACGTGTTAAAATCGTGCAGCTTGAATCAATGCTGTCCCTAAAGTTAAGTAGGGTAGGATACCATGAGCCTGCTTGCCTGAATAGAAATTAAACCACAAGAGGTTGCATACCAGTTTCTAAAACACATTGACGATATCCAAATATTCCCAAGTCCGAATCTTCCTGCTACATCGTTATAGATTGTAGAAATTCAGAAAAAAAAACGGTGAATTCCGTGCTTTTCAGTAGGCCTATTTGCCGTGAATTCCGTAAGTTTTCCCATAATTTTATATGCGGCCAATTGTCGTTATTCTGGACCTATAATATATTGTGAGATTAATGCATCACGACATTCGGAAATGACATGACTTTGTGTCGCCCTTACGTCATAGTTTTACAGAAAAGAACTAGTAATGAATGTTCATAATTGCAGAACCTCGAAATTAGAATACGAGTGTAGCCTAATACTGTATACGCTCCGCTGTTTTCTCCATACAATGGCGAATAACTTAGAACCCTAAAACGATAGATAACCGAAATGTGTAATATGCTTAGGGGAGACATTTAGGACTATGGAGATTACCCTTCAGTAGCGTACATGTTGACGAACTAAACGAACGACGGGTATGCAAACACCAAAATGTTAAATGCGGTCAATTAGTTGCCGCACTGATATTATAACGGGACATTCTACAAAAAGCGAAAAGTAATTGTAAATCATAAAAACTGATTGATAATCGACGATTACGATAAATTAATTTTAAAAAATACATCTACCTGGTAGACAAGGACGCTGATAACAGTGACGTCGTCAGTTTTTATGCTCATTAGGCTACTTAAACAAAGAGTTTATATCGTTTTGTAGGAGGTGTTACTCAGTGGCGTAGCCAGGAATTTATGATGGGGGGGGTTTTGGGATTTAAAATACCGGTAATTTGTGTTTTCAACCGAAAAATTGCGAATATTGTTAAAACTTCATCGTGCTGGGTGCAAAAATTTTTTTCCCCTAAGCCAATGGGGGGTTTTAACCCCCAAAACCCCCTTGCCTACGCCACTGGTGTTACTCTTGATGCAGTTTACGGTTGGAAATCAAAAGTTCGCATTTGCACTAAACTAGCGATTTTATATTAAAATATAGGTTATCCCGTAGTTTAGGTTGCTAAATTATTTGAATGTCTTCAATGCCGTACTTCACGTTGGTGAGTAAGCAGTCTACCTATGTCCATGATAACTATCATCTGAAGAAATCTTTTTAATTAATCCAGCTTCCATTTAATTAAAAAAATGACCCAACTTCTATTTAACGAAAAAATATTTTCATCAATGGAACTTGTATTTAGGCAAAGCACTATTCTCATGGGTCCAGCTTCTACATACGGAAATAATTATTTTCCTCAATCCAGCTTCTGTTACATCAAAAACTTGGTACTTGTCGGTTAATTCACCGGAATTAATTTTTTCAATGGTGATGACTTGCCCACGTAAAATTAATTCACCAGATTTAAAATTAGCAATGGTATGAATATTTGCAATGGTGATGACTTGCCCACGTAAATTAGATGTCTGTACTTTCAAGCACAATTAAGCTGACGACCCTAACCCTGACCCTAACCGACCCTCACGTTAATATAATGACGACACTAACCCTGACCCTAACCGACCCTCACGTTATTATAATGACGACACTAACCCTAACCCTGACCCTAAACGACCCTCACGTTAATATAATGACGACACTAACCCTAACCCTGACCCTAAACGACCCTCATGTTAATATAATAATATAGGTTACGTTCAGGTGTTACGCGCCGTGAGGGTCGGTTAGGGTCAAGGCTAGGGTTAGTGTCGTCCATGCTTTCTGATGACGAAACGGTGCTTAAAAAGAAAGAAACGCGTAGAAATTTATTCCGGTGCATGAACAGGGAATGTATAGACGCAAGAATTAGGCTAAATCCGGTGAATTAACCGACAAGGTAGGCCTACAGGAAAAAATTAATTCCGGTGAATTAACCGACAAGTACCAAAAACTTAGTTTCATCAATCCAGCTTCTATTCACGGTTAAAATTATTTCCAAAGTAAATCCCTAGTCATACCGAGTTGATAGCGATATATCAAGGATGCAAAATGAGTGGAAATTTTGGTTATCTATCGTTTTAGTGTCTGAATTATTCGCCCATTACAGCATTATCTTTCATCAGTGCAACGTCTACTTTGGCAAGAATCCTTTTCATCAATCCAGTTTCTATTTTAGTCAAGAATTCCTTTAGTCAATCAAGCTTCTTCTTAAGCAACAACTATTTTTCATCAATCCAACTTCTATTTAGACAATTATTTGGTAAACTTGCAGCTTTGCGTCGTAAAATATTCGACCATTGTAGCATAGTATAATTATTTTTCATCAATAGGCCTACAACTTCTACTTTAGCATGCATCCTTTTCATCCATTTATGCAAGAATTAGTTTCATGAATGCAGCTTCTATTTAAGCAGAAATCCTCATCAATCCCACTTCTATCTGAGCAAAAATTATTTTCATCAAACCCACATCTAGGCTATTTTGCAAGAATTATTTAAATAATTTGTATTCGACTAACGCTAAAACCCATACACTGGCGAATCATTTAGAATGCTAAAACGATAAATAACCACAAATTTTAATATGAATGGGGATGATATTTATGGAGTTTACACGTAAGTAGCCCAGATATTGACGGTGTCACGACAATTCGTCTCCCGACATTTCGTCTACGACACTTCATCTACAAAGTTATTTGATATTGTCACTTTAAAATAGAAGCTGGATTGATGAAAAAAACTTTCCCCAGAAATGGAAGTGGGATTGATAAAAACATGAATTCCTGTGTTGAAATAGAAGCTGGATTGATCGAAATAATTTTTCCCATAAATAGAAGCTGGAAATCAACCTGGATGCATGGATGAAAATAAGTTTCCATTCAATAGAAGCTGGATTGATGAAAATAATCTTTTCAGTAATTAGAAGCTGAATTCCTGAGAATATATAGCACGTTTTAGCGAAACTATAAGAAAGCGGCCTCTGTTGATTAGCCGTAATGGATACGGATAGCCTACACTTGTAGACGAAATGTCCTTAGACGAAGTGTCTGTAGACGAAGTCAGGGCCGGATTAAGACTTCCGGGTGCCCTAAGCCAAGACCCGGTTTAAGACATCCGGGGGCCCCAAACCCCAAACATGGGCGTTCGGAGGGGGAAGGGAGCATTTTTGCCCCGGATTTTGTAAATACTTAACAAATTACTTATTATCTTGGTTTTTAACAATGAATGGCTATGATTTTTTCAACAGTTTTATTTTTTATCCAAACTAGTCAAGATAACCTGAGAAACTTACAAATATATAAAAATTGAAACTTTTAACAGTTTTGTGTTCAGAAATAGCTGAAAACGGATCCCAGAACGCTAACAACTGGCTCCATATCATGTCAAATGCTTCCAAAAGCATTGGCGGCTATTGGGATCCTCGCCAGACTCTTAATTGCGGAAGCAAGTACTGACGGTGATGTGACAGGTTGCTTTCGGCACCCTGGTTTGTCCGGTCCCAACGATTCAAAACTTTGACCCCTAAAAAAAATTCTTTGACCCCCCAAAAAATTCTCGTGGACACCCTTGATTATGTTCCGTTATATTACATTTAGGTAATTTCAGAATTTTCACCCGCTTGCGACCGGTAACCGTGTCAACAATGTGTCAATATAGTCGACTCAGAGTGGAAATATTAGAGTTTCGTTTTGAGCCGTTGACGTCTGCCGTCCGTCGCTAGGGGCCCCTGTACAGACTGAGAGTCTGAATTTGCAACTAGTATTCAGTAAGTAGTAACTAAAACTTACTAGCGCTAAATTATTTAAAATTAATTTAAATTATACAAAATTATAAATTTGCTACAACAATTTGATTTAATTTCTCTGGACTTTGGGGGCCCCAAAACCTTGCGGGGCCCTAAGCCATGGCTTATTTGGCTTATAGGTTAATCCGGCACTGGACGAAGTGTCGTAGACGAAAAGTATGTAGACGAATTGTCGCGGAACCGATATTGACGAACTAAAGTAAACGAACGATCGACATGCAAACGCCACAATATCAAATGCGTTCCGTTGGTTGCGAGACTTTTGGCTACACTGATAATAATTTAATCAAGATATTCTACAGAAAGCAATTGAAAATTATAAAACTGATTGATAATTGACGATAAACATGAATTAATTTTTAAAAAGTACATTTTGGAACCTTACCTAGTAGACTAGGTCGCTGATAATAGTGACGTCATCATTTTTTGTGCTCATTACGTTAACAAGGATATTTGATGTTGCACTGTTTGGTCAAGGATTTAGCTATCACTAATTAAAATTTCTGAAATGTTGTTTTAGGTGTCCCTAGTTAGCGGGATCTTGATCCTTTTTGGGACTCCTCTTGCGGCCAATCCTGATATTTTATGTTAAATGTTATGTGATTTTTTATTTGACATGGCTTCAATAAAAAGAGTTTTGATTGATTGATTGATTGATTGATTGAGGAGTTTATATCGTATTAGGGCCTATAGAGGTGCCAAATTCACTCGAGACGCATTTTGCAGTTCGACATGAAAATTTTAATGTTACGTTGCACTAAACTGGCGATTTTATATTCAAATAATTTTGCGAGTATTTAACACGCAGCATGACTTAGATAGATTTTCAGGCAGTTGTTGCAAGTTTAAAAAATATAGGATATTTGATAAAATATAGGATATTCGAGATAGACCAGCGCTTCAGAAAGGCTCATGTCATGAGAAGCGCTTTACAAATGATGAAATACAATACAATACAAACAGTTTAAATCAATCAGTCAGTCAATCAATCAGTCAATCAATCAAACAATAACTAAAAATAAATAAATCAGTCAACCAATCAATCAAATAAAGCAATTAAAATGAAGCGAACAAAAACTTAAACCCAAATAATTATAATAAATTCATACAGGAGGAGTTGATTTAAATAAACAGACCTATTCTGGCGACAAATATTTCGACATTTCACCATAAGCTTATTGTGGGCAATTTACTCCGGACCTTTCTCCCGCCAACAGCAGTACATCATCATTACATGGATCATGGATGATACATTTCTAGGAGTCGTTACTAGGACAAAATATAAGATCGAACAAACTTTATTTGCTAAGACATTTCAACCTTAGCAGCATCGTAACCATCAGATATGATTATGTGTGAAATTATCGTTGCAATAACTTTGTGATTGCATTTACAGAACAGTAAAAGCGTGAGAGTACGGCTGTGTAAAACTTGAATTGAGTGAACATGCGAACAAATTATAGGAGATAATATGAATAATATTAATAATAATAATAATAATAAGACGATTTCTATAGCGCCGTAGCACAGCCGAGGCCGAAGGAAAGGGCGCTGTACATGAGTTCAACAAATCAATCACAATCATATGATTGTTTAAACAGATAGGTCTTGAGCTTTGATTTAAATGTCTCCAGAGATGGCGCATTCTTTACATGGTCTGGAAGACTGTTCCATGCAGTAGGTCCTGCGACAGAGAAGGAACAGTCGCCGAACCTCGTAGAAGACCGCGGGACCTGTAACAGGTTTTTGATGAGGATCGTAGCCGACTTTTCTGTTCCGGTTGTCTGCCACCCGAATGCAGAAGTCTGAGATGTAGTCTGGCATACAGTCATTCAACGATTTGTAGGCTATCAAGCACAGCTTGTACGTGATCCGCTGGGGAACACGCAGCCAGTGTAGATTGTCGCGCAGCAGGTCTGTGACATGATCGAATGGTGTCCGGCCGTATATGACACGTGCGGCAGAGTTAAGCACAGATTGTATCCGGCTTAGCTGACAAGTCGGCAGACCCGCCAGTAGGCTGTTGCAGTAGTCAACCCTGGAGACAATGAAGCTGTTGACCAATATGACGGCGGTTGAGGTTGGCATGAATCTGCGGATGGTTTTAATTCGACGCAGTTGGTAGAAACAACCTCGAACGAGTATACCAGCAGTGCAACAACAAAAACACTTTGAAGAGTTAAAATGCTTATAACTAGACATAAGAATTATAGATCTAAGTAAATTTAACTGAAAGTGCCGCAAAAAGCGCAAAACAAAAGCAGGATCCTTTACGATGACCGGTCCTACAGGAATACTCACTACTTAGTTGCAATGGATTAAGGCCTCACTTTGAATATGAAACTGATATGCATGAATTCGTTTGTGTATATCGTCATAGACTGAGTGCTCAACACTTCCACTTTTTTTATTTTCACCAACTGGAATTTGTATGGCTACTCTCAAGTATCGATTGCAACATAATTTTGCAGACTCTGAACTTTGTAAAATGATTAACTTGATTCCGGCACGGTGTGGGTTTTTTCATGATGTCTCAGACCTGAAGAGCACAAGGTTTTCTGACATATCTGGCAAAGGTATGGTTTCTCTCCAGTATGTGCTCTCGTGTGCCTATTTAGATGGCCTTTATCATTAGTTTTAAACTCGCATAATTGGCAGTGGTATCGTTTCTCTCCAGAATGAATTCTTGCATGACGTTTAAGACTATAAGATTGGATAAACCGTTTTTGACATGTCTGGCATTGGTATGGTTTTTCACCAGTATGGACTCCAACATGATATCGCAGATCAGAAGATTTACAATAACTCTTTTTGCATATCTGACATTGGTATGGTCTCTCTCCAGTATGGATTCTAACATGAATTTGTAGCGATGCAGATGTGGCAAATGGTTTATTACAAAGAATACACAGAAATCTTTTCTCTTCAGAGTGGGCGATTTCATGATGTTTCAGACCTGAATTACTTGAGAATGTTTTCTGACATACCCGGCAAAGGTATGGTTTCTCTCCTGTATGCTTTCTCATATGACTCTTTAGACAACCTTCATTATAAGATTTAAACTCACATAACTGACATTTGTACGGTTTAACTCCGGTATGAATTCTTGCATGAAGTGTTAGGTTCGAACATTTGGAAAAACGTTTTTTACATACTTGACATTGGTAAGGCATCTCCCCAGTGTGGATTCTTGCATGAATCCTTAGATATGAAGGCTGAGAAAAACATTTGTGACATACTAGACACTGGTTAGATTTCTCTCCGGTATGAATTCTTCCATGAAGTGTTAGATGTGAAGATTGGGAAAAACGCTTTTGACACACTTGGCATTGATAAGGCCTCTCTCCAGTATGGATTCTATTATGGAGCGTTAGCCTTGAAGATCTGGAAAAAAACTTTTGACATACCTGGCACTGATAAGGCATCTCTCCCGCGTGAATTCTAACATGGTTCCGTAGACTGTAAGAACAAGAAAATATTTGTTGACACAGTTCGCACTGAAAAGGTTTTTCTCCAGTATGGGCTCTATTGTGTGTTTCCAGACATACCAGGCAAATGTGTTTTTTCACCAGTATGGATTCTCATGTGCTTCTGTTGGATATCGCTGTGCGTAAATATTTTTTTGCGAAACTCGCATTCGTGTGTCTTAACTTTGGAATGACTTTCCTTGTTTTCGTTCGTATGACAATCCATCACAAATGATTTCTGACATAGTTGCAGGGCCTAGGACAGGATTTGGAGGCCCAGGGCCACAACTAATTTTCGAGGCCTTATTCAAATATCTTTTAAAAACTCAACAGAAAGGTACAAATCATCCTTCGCATCTTCAAAGCCACGAATTTATCGATAATGCGTTGATAGCTTAAAGTTCTAGCGATATCAGAATTAATGCTTAACATAGCGCTAAAAGACTAGGCTAATAGTCTATTAGTAGTAAGATAGTAATGGATGGTGTTATGCAAAAGTGGACCAACCCTCAAAATTTCACAATTTATTTTTATTTTTCCATTAAATTCAGAATCATTTTCTGCATCTTTTGACACTTAGATCAATGTTCTAGCCCATCAGAATGTTTAATAAATAGCGAAAAACTATTGGACCAACTTACGACTCTTGTATGCACAACTGGACCAAGCCACAGAACCGTGGCTTGGTCCAGTTGTGCATAACAGATGCATAACAGGAGTACGCCACAGAACGCGGCTTGGTCCATGTGCGCAGACAAAGTCATACAAAGACGACTGGACCAAAACAAATCTCGCAATGAAGATACTGCTAGAAGACCTAAGAAGAATGTTCAGATGGTCCAAAGACTGGCAGATGCTTTTAATTTGGAAAAGTGCTCAGTAAAAATGCATATGGAGAAAAGAAACAATGAATTTTCTATGACATGGGGTTAAAGGTAGCGAAAGTAAGTGAGGTAGAAAGAAACTGGGAGTGTCATCATGCAAAAAGGTGCTAACAGAAGAATTGAGGCCATAATTAAGGAATTAACTCAACCTTATGTATGATAAGAAGTACAATAGTCACTATAGAGACAAGTATACAATACTGCAGTTGTACAAATCACTGGTTAGGCCACAGTTAGAATACTGCATCCAAATGTGACATCCATACCTGAAACATGACATTGAACAACTAGAAAAAGTGCAAAGAAGAGCTACACAATGATTTGGGGTTATAAGGATTTTAGCTATGAAGAAAGGTTGAAAAGGTGTGGGCGAACAACACTGGAGCATACGAGGAGCAGAGGAGATCTAATCGAAGCATATAGGATCATCACTGGAAAGGAGGCAGTTCAGTGGGAGAGGTTCTTTGAATTAGTAACAAACCAAGCGACTTCAGGACACAGGTATAAATTATAACTTTAAGAAACCGAAATGAATATCAGGACAGAAATTCTTCAGTACAAAAGTTGTAGACTTGTGGAATGGTTTGGATGATAGTACTGTCTCAGTGGACAATTATATTACAGCTTTCAAGAGGAAGCTATAGGAGAGATAGACTATTAAGCATCACAGTACATGTTAACATGCAATGGTTCTAACACAGATTATACATATTCTGAACCACCTAAAACCCCTTGTTGTGTTATGTACCTAATCCTTTGTTTTGATGAAGATGGCCGACTTACGGAGAGACAAAACATGCATGAATGGTACTGGAACTGTAGCAGGTGTGCGAAGTAGGCCCTCATTAACGTCGATTTAAGGCAGCAGAAAGATGCAGGCCGGTACATTTATAGTCTCTGTAAGAAATCTTACGAAACTGTAACTGGGAGATAGAACCTAGAGTTGTTAGTATTATTTCTTTCCGAACTCAACTTCTTTGTACTCTTCCGTTTCTTCATGAGAGTAGCGAAAGAACAATGTAACTGTAACCCCATTTCATAGAAAAATTCATTGTTTCTTTTCTCCATATGCAGTTTTACTGAGCACTTTTTGTAACACCTAAGGACCAAACTCAGGGACTGGCGTGCAAAAGATGTTCTGTGACTAGTTTACCGAGACAGGCCGAAAACATTGTTCTTTCGCTACACTCATGAAGAAACGGAAGAGTAGAAAGAAGTTGAGTTCGGAAAGCGAATAATACTAGCAACTCTAGGTTCTATCTCCCAGATGCTGTCTAGAATGGACCGAGGCCAATTGTTTCACTTCAGAAGAATGACACTCTTAGCCCTCTACCACTAATTCCACCGTATTATCACGAGTTCTATTCTTCCATTCCATTGTTGGACACCAACAGACTTCAGCTGAATAATGTTTAGTACGGATTCTAATTATAAAGTTAATTAAATTAACTTCTTACAAAATTTAGTTACATCCATGTTACAATAATATATTTCATGCTCTGCAGTGACTACTTTTATAATTTAGTAATTTCCCGCAAAGTGGTGTGAAAACTATAACCAGCTAGCCTAACTGTCTGCGAATGCTCTGATATGATTGATTTAAGAGTTTATAAGATACTTTTTAAGACTTGTGAATAATTTTGCCTAATATTGTATGATAAATTTATACAGTGATTACTGTCACAAAGATAATTCATGCTAAACTTTGACAGCTTTGAGTTAAGCATTCAACATTTGATCAAACAATTTCCAGGATTCAAATGGACCAACCCACAATGCCTTGAAATTCAGGTGGAACAACCACAAATTTCCAGGATTCAAATGGACCAACCAACATTTATTTCTCCAAATGACATTTCCTCTGCAAATTGCTGAATATAATGTCACCCTAATATCAAATGTATATTTTTGCATTTACACAATTAAAAGTAAAATTTTTCCATCAAAATTGAAAGAGAATTTTTAAAAAAAATTGTTTTCTGGACAATAATGAATTTTGGGGTTGGTAGGATCCTTTACTATGTCCAGTCCTACAGGAATACTCACTACTTAGCTGTAATGGACTAAAGCCTCACTTTGAATACGAAACTGATATGCATGACTTCGTTGGTGCATATCGTCATAAACTGAGTGCTCAACACTTCCACTTTTTTTATTTTCACCAACTGGAATTTGTATGGCTTCTCTCAAGTATCGATTGCAACATAATTTTGCAGACTCTGAACTTTCGTAAATGATTTTACAAACTTGATTCAGGCACGGGGTGGGTTTTTTCATGATGTCTCAGACCTGAAGAGCACGAGAAGGTTTTCTGACATATCTGGCAAAGGTATGGTTTCTCTCCAGTATATGCTCTCGTGTGCCTATTTAGATGGCCTTTATCATTAGTTTTAAACTCACATAATTGGCAGTGGTATCGTTTCTCTCCGGTATGAATTCTTGCATGACGTTTAAGACTATAAGATTGGATAAACCGTTTTTGACATGTCTGGCATTGGTATGGTTTTTCACCAGTATGGACTCCAACATGATATCGCAGATCAGAAGATTTACAATAACTCTTTTTGCATATCTGACATTGGTATGGTCTCTCTCCGGTATGGATTCTAAAATGAATTTGTAGCGATGCAGATGTGGCAAATGGTTTATTACAAAGAATACACAGAAATCGTTTCTCTTCAGAGTGGGCGATTTCATGATGTTTCAGACCTGAATTACTTGAGAATGTTTTCTGACATACCCGGCAAAGGTATGGTTTCTCTCCTGTATGCTTTCTCATATGACTCTTTAGACAACCTTCATTATAAGATTTAAACTCACATAACTGACATTTGTACGGTTTTACTCCGGTATGAATTTTTGCATGAAGTGTTAGGTTCGAACATTTGGAAAAACGTTTTTTACATACTTGACATTGGTAAGGCATCTCTCCAGTGTGGATTCTTGCATGAATCCTTAGATATGAAGGCTGAGAAAAACATTTTTGACATACTAGACACTGGTTAGATTTCTCTCCGGTATGAATTCTTCCATGAAGTGTTAGATGTGAAGATTGGGAAAAACGCTTTTGACACACTTGGCATTGATAAGGCCTCTCTCCAGTATGGATTCTAGCATGGAGCGTTAGCCTTGAAGATCTGGAAAAAACTTTTGACATACCTGGCACTGATAAGGCATCTCTCCCGTGTGAATTCTAACATGGTTCCGTAGACTGTTTCTTGTGTTGCATTTCCTAATGAATTCTTTGAAGAAATGCTTTTTGACATAAATAATTATGATTTGTCTGATTTTCGAACAAAGGCAGATTTGAAAACAGTGAACCGTTTGTAAGTTTCTGTGCACTGAAATTATTGTCTAGCCTCGCCAGTTGTTTGTCTTTTTCAGTGTGAAGCTAACTAGGAATTCATTTGAAATCAATAACTCTACATTTACTTTTCTCCTGCATTTATTCATTCATGTCGTTAACCTAGGAAAATAATAAGCACTGATCATAGTCGTAATGTGAAAGACATCTCTGGGAGACATAATCAGAATTCCGCCAGTATGATCGCCTAAGACACAATGTTAATTTGTAAATACAATTGCAACAAACACATGGAACAAAAATTAACATTCCGTATTCCACTATCTAAAAGAGGTTTTGCATACTTTATGCTAAATTCGTTGGTCTGCTACTTGCTGGTCATTACCTGAAATAAAACGCGTTAAAATCTTGCAGTTTGATTGAATGATGTCCCTTAAGTTGACTAGGGTACCATCTGTCTGCATGACTGAAACGAAATTAAACCACAAGAGTTTCTATGATGGAGAAATGACATGTCCGATCTTGCGTGAAAATTTTACAGGCGATAACTTGGCGCTACTGTCGCAAAACTTTCGCTCCTAGGAAAATGAGACTTCACGCCGGTGACACCTGGCGAGTATTTAGGAAACTTTTTTTTACGTTCTTTTAAAGACACCTTTCTTTTAGCTGACCTGCGCTGGTCATATAGGCCTTGAAAAGGAAGAACGGGGATTTAGACGCCAATCATCGTCGATATGACGGCGTCGTTAAATAAACGAATTTAAGTTTAAGAACGGGGATGGAGATCCTGAGTGGGCGAGTGGGCTGGTAGCCCGCTCGTCACGCCGGCGCCCCGGGTTCGCTTCCCGGTCGGGTCGGTTTATCAGAGATTAATTTCTCGGATCTTTACTGCGGGTGGCTCGGTCGCAATTTAAACGTGGAGTACGAGGTTGCTTTCTGCCTCCGACACTAATCATCTTCGATATGAAAAAGTGTCGTTAAGCCGAAACAATTTATTTATTTTAAGAACGGGGATCCTGAGTGGCCGAGTGGGTTGGTAGCCCGCTCGTCACGACGGCGACCCGGGTTCGATTCCCGATCGGTCAGAGATTAATTTCTCGGATCTTTACTGCGGGTGGCTCGGTCGCAATATAAACGCGGAGTACGAGGTTGCTTTCTGCCTCCGACACTAATCATCTTCGACATGAAAAAGTGTCGTTAAGCCGAAACAATCATTAAGAACGGGGACAGAGATCCTGAGTGGTCGAGTGGGTTGTAGCCCGCTCTCCACACGCCGGCGACCCGGGTTCGATTCCGGGTCGGTCGGTTTATCAGAGATTAATTTCTCGGATCTTTACTGCGGGTGGCTCGGTCGCAATATAAACGTGGAGTACGAGGTTGCATTCTGCCTCCGACACTAATCATCTTCGATATGAAAAAGTGTCGTTAAGCCGGAACAACAACAAGAACGGGGATGAGAGATCCTGAGTGGCCGAGTGGATTGGTAGCCCGCTCTCCACACGCCGGCGACCCGGGTTCGATTCCGGGTCGGTCGGGTTTTTTTTGTTTGTCGTTAAGCCGAAGTACAACAAGAACGGAGATGACACTAATCATCTTCGATATGAAAGTGTCGTTAAGCCCAAGTACATCATCAGAAGAACGGGGAGACAGACATTAATCATCGTCGATATGACGGCGTCGTTAAATAAACGATATATTAACATTAAGAACGGGGAGAGACTAATCTCTTTGGTCGTGAAGAATCGAGTTACATCGTCGCTGAATTTTAATCAGTCGTGCACACAGAAGCCTCGACGACTTCAAGAAGGACACGTTCGCTCGTCGAGAAGCCTTCCACTACGACGTCCACCTTACTGGCACCTGCTTTCCGCTCGTCGCTTGAGTCTCGCCTTGTTGCTGGAGTTTCGCTGGCTGGAGCTTTCTTCGGACGACGCTCGCCCGCTCGCCAGTGGATCTCTTGCTAAACCTCGTTCGTCGCTGGAACCTCCTGCGTCGTTCGCTCTCTGGAACCTCGCTCGCCGTAGAGCTCGCTGAACATTATTCGTCCTCTGGAACACCGCTCGCGATGGAGCACGTTGGCTGGAGCTTCCTTCGCGGGATCGCTACTTGCGCGTTGTAGCATCCACTGGAACTCCGCTCGCCATAGAGCACGTTAGCCGGAGCTTCCTTTAGCGGGAGCGCTACTTGCTCGTTGTAGCGTCCTCTGGAACTCCGCTCGTCATGAACATCGCTCGTCGTCGGAACTAGAACGTCGTTCGCCGTTGGAAGCCGAACCTCAAACGTCGCTTGAGCCTACTACGTCGCTCGTCGCTGGTACCTCCTACATGTACGTCGTCCGCTCCTTGGACCTCGCTCGCTCTCTGGAACCTCCTACATTGTTCATCGCTGGAACCTCTCGTAAGAAGCTTTCTACTTTACCTCTCGTAAGAAGCTTTCTACTTAAAGAAACATTGGACGCTACAACGTGAGAAACTTTGAACATATTAACATTGAACGCTACCTACGTAGGAAACATTGAACGCTACAACAAATTGAACGCTGCAACGTGAGAAACTTTGAACATATTAACACTAGACAGCACGTAGTCCTGTTAAAAGACTTTGGCCACACAGGCGAAGCCGGACCTCCCCTGTTATAAATAAATTGCATAAAGACAACTTTGTGTCACTACATTTAGGTCCCAATGCATGGACCTATGATACACTGGTAAGTCCTTATTTAACGTCGTTGTCTAGTTTTTGGGCGATAATCGGGGGTCACGAAAATTTCACATCTTGTTTTCATAATGAACGCATTCAATTAATTATATTTTATGAAGGCAAATTGACAAATAATTGTGTTTGCAAGATAAACATTTGCCCATGGAGATTTTAAGCAGCATATTTAATATTAGAAACAAAATCTGAAGTAGGGCGACATCAATGGCTAAGAGTGAAACGGATGTCCACATTATTTTCACGAGTAGCCATTCCTCTAATATAGATTCCTTGGCCCTAATGATGGTACATTATTATTGCTGAACCTGGCAATGCGACGAACGTTGACTCTGACACTTACCGTGACATTACACAGCGACATCAAGTCGCTAATTTGATCTGTGTTATTTATATAGTTACATTGATTAGAGCTAAGTAAACACAAACGTGATTTGATCAAAGACGTTTGTACACTGGCATTTATACGTAGCTAGCGCATTGTCTCTATCTTATTTGTGACGCCAGGGATCAAAACCCGTCACATGTCGGTTTCTGACCTTTTTATTCAGTCATATGCTATAATTAATGTGCTTCAAAATACTTTTTACGTAATGAAAATATCTTTTTTCTAACTGAAGTTATGCTCGTTTGATTCTTTCATTAGTATAGAGTGAGAAAATCTAATAAAACTTTTCGTAATATTCGTGTCATCGAAGTCTCAGCAACCATTACTTGATTATACTGAAAATTTGCTATTCAATAAAGGGTTATATTCTGTATCAAACAAAGCAAACGGCATCAAAATCGGATTACTACTTTGCAGCGCAACTCATTGGGCAAATTCCAAAGTATGGACACGTCTCCAGCTACAGGCTGGAGGTCCTCCACTGGCTCCATATCTGCCAGCGCATCGAATACAGGATAGCTGCCTTGGTTTTGCGCTGTCTCCAGGGCCTCGCCCCAACTTACTTCCGTGAGTTCTGCTGTTTGATTTCGGTTGTTCCAGGGCGTCGCCTCCTACGCTCCGCAGAAAAAGGAGTTCTTCTGGTTCCTTTTGCTCGTACTGCAACAATTCAGAACCGAGATTTTTCTGTGGCAGGCCCAATGATCTGGAATGGTCTTCCTCTAGAGCTGCGTCTACACCCTGGGAGTCTGCCTGAAACTCTTCTTACTAAACTAAAAACTGTTCTTTTGGGCGCGTTGGAGTCGGGAGCGCCTCTGAGTAGTTTCCCTTGAAGGGGCGCTATATAAATTCCCGAATGAATTGTGACAAAACTGGGGTTTCGCCTCAGGATGCGAGTGTAAGGCGCGTGTCGCTCAGGATGGGAGCGTAAGTACGACCTCCGTGTTATTTCAGAGGGTTTCTGCGTCTGCCAGTCGACGGGCCCAGGCGATCAGTGTCACCCACCGAAGGATCAACGTCAAAGTTCTAAGACGATATTTATTCAAACACACGACATTATCTCACTCTCCGAAAATACGAGTAACCAAGCCACCACGACAACAGGCCAAGCTTCCCAAGACTAAACAAAGCGCCCTCCTTATATACCCAGCAGGGGTGAGGGGTATCGACCGACTGAGGGTCGCCTGCAGTAACACCGTCGCCCGACAGAGGGTGTCTCAAAGAGACCGCCGCCGGCCGGGAGAGGGTGTCTCAAAGAGACCGCTGCCGGCCCGGAGAGGGTGTCTCAAAGGAACCGCCGCCGGGCGAGAGAGGGTGTTTCAAAGGGACCGCTGTTGGCCCGGAGAGGGTGTTTCAAAGGGACCGCTGTTGGCCCGGAGAGGGTGTTTCA
This sequence comes from Aporrectodea caliginosa, assembly GCA_020284085.1. Lineage (NCBI taxonomy): Eukaryota > Metazoa > Annelida > Clitellata > Crassiclitellata > Lumbricidae > Aporrectodea > Aporrectodea caliginosa. The sequence goes on from JACEVL010000635.1 coordinate 351,142, forward strand.
AAGAGACCGCTGCCGGCCCGGAGAGGGTGTCTCAAAGGATGCCGCCGGCGGGGGAGAGGGTCGCCCACAGAGCAGCAGTCGCCAAGTCCAAGACAGCGGTCGGCGGGGGAGAGATAAGCGCCCGACAGACCGTGTGAAAGAGAAGACCACCCAAGCGCTAATGTCCGTCGAGTCGGCAGTCGGCGGGGGAAGAGGCAATAAAGACTCGAGGCGTGGGAAAGCAACGGTCGGTGAAAGAGAGATGGACTCAAGGCACCAGACCACCCAAATCGCCACAGAATGAATGAACTGCTGAATTGAAGAATATTCTATACTTCTGACCCCTCTCGCCTATTTCAGCTTCTACCTCAATATCTAGGAACCGACAAGCGACGGGTTTTGAGCCCTGGAGTCACATTTGGGTTATGGTTTGGTCGGATCTTAGTAAATAAATGCGTGACTTCTTGTCCTGAATTCGTCGTGAATTTCGCCATTTTTACCAAATGCATGCTACTGTGAATTTTGAACTGCTTTGCAGTGAATTTCTGCTATCCCTACACATACTTAAACCTCAAAACGCTAAGGCTTCCATCACGTAGCCTACTACAAGCACTGCTAGGCGGGATTGACTATGGTAGGCCTAGGTGCGGATGACTACAGTACGAGTGTATGCTCTGCTGTTGTCTAGATAAACTGATTTTTGTTTTCGCCCAACTGATCTCGATTCCGAAATTCTTCACTGCAAAATCAATAAAATCTTCAAAAGATCAGGATTTCAAGTGCTGCTTTGGTGCTGTCATTACATAGGAATTTGTTGGTAATTGTGAGAAAATTTAGATACCCTTAGGCATGTTGCAGAGCAGTGCCGCAAATGTTTTCCATTTCAACAGCCCACACAAAAGCAATCTACATCAGGAAAATAGCAATGTTGACTCACTTGTTTCAAATACAGATGTCTAACCTAAGACGAATGTATTCGTCTTAGGTCTAACGTTTTGAATGCGTAAAATATTTTGACCATATGTAGTTAGTCTGGTTTCATAGCATGCCAATAAATCGCGAGCGACTGTTTTAGCACGATTGTGGTGGTCTCAGTGTCATCAACAGATTAAAAGTTGTAACACAGAATGTAAACATGTACTTTGTTATTTGCGAGTGGAGAATAAAACATCTCAAAGTCGTACACATGGAAAAGATGGAGAGGGAGAAGGGAAGGGAAGGGAAAGGGAAAGGGAGGCCGGGACTGGTCACCGACATTTTGCACAGAAGAGAAACGGGTAAGACTTGGGATTCACTAAGTTACTCCGAATGCCATCAAATTTCACCCTATGATACCTCTCAACGAAATTAGTAAAGAGCGCCTGTTCCTGACTTCTTGAAACAATACTACGATTTCTTACACATTTTTTTCAATTCTATAAAAACGCATTTAAATTAGTCGATATCGCCATATTGATACAAATCCGGAAGTTACACCCCGAAGATCTCGGCAAGCAGATCATGCATTTTATAGCGCATTTCTTGAACGTTTATTTATTGGTCAGATGCGTCCTAAAAATAGTGTCGCTAGATATCGTATGGTACAAGAACCGAAGACCAGATAGAGAACTGTCGTACAAAGGAGTAGATCTCGAAGGATCACTAGTTAGACATTTTCTGGTTTCATGGATAGTCCGTTAGGCCCTATATAAAAGGAAATAGGCTAATTTACGTCTTCTGATTAATCAAAGTCTGTACAATTAATATGTGGCCATATATCTTTTGAAATGAGATAATATTGCAAATCTTTAAATTCGAAAGTTTAATGTAGGCCTATTAAGATGAGAATGCAGGAAGAGAACCAAGTGTCGAAATTATTAAATTTAACCTTCAGTCATACTTTTTACAACAGTGATATTAGACAGATCTATATACCAAACATAACCACCGAATCCTAAAGAAATTGATTCAAAAGGTTTCTCAACGGAAGGTGTTACCATTATTTTGGCATCCCTTTTGATATAGAAAGTCTACTTTATTCTATCTCTTTCCATTATGCTTTTCTATCTTTCTCAT
>JACEVL010000636.1:0-47500 GCA_020284085.1 Aporrectodea caliginosa
GCACTTCTTATTTCTCTCTTTGAAGACGTAATTCTTCCTGTCGTATTTCTTTCTCTTCTTGTCTGACACGCTCTGCTTCTTCTCTTCGTTTCTCCTCTCTTTCTTTCTCGTCTTGTCTTACACGTTCTGCTTCTTCTCTTCGTTTCTCCTCTCTTTCTTTCTCGTCTTGTCTTACACGTTCTGCTTCTTCTCTTCGTTTCTCCTCTCTTTCTTCTTTCATCATCATCCACTGCATCATCATCTCCATAGACATAAGTCCAGGCGGTTTTTCAATAACCTTTTCCACAGCACCGCCGACAGCACCTTCTTCTTCTTCTGCTTCTTCTTTAAGCCAGACTTCAGCTAGCGCTTCTAGCATGTCCTCACGTGACATATCTTTCAGTTTCTCTTCTTCAAAACCAGCCTTCAACAAGCGCTGTTTTAATCTTTCAGAAGACATCTTCTTCAGTTCTGCTTGTTTCTTGACACTTAATTTCTCCATCTTACTTCTTTACTTCAGTGCTGTCCTTTCTGGAAAACACGAGTTTTCTGTTGTGTTTGAAGTATTGGGGATTGTTCTTTGTTTGATAACAACAAACTTTTATACCTTTGTCGTTGAGGCTTTCGTTGTCGTAGATTTACCAATGATTCAAATGCGTATTCACCAGTCGACGTTGTTTCGAATCCCAGACGTTGTTTCGAATCCCAGACGTTGTTTCGAATCCCAGACGTTGTTTCGAATCCCAGACGTTGTTTCGAATCCCACCGCTGCTGCCACCAAATAATGTCACCAACTCTTTTCTTTCTTAGTTGTGACCTACCTCAAGAACTTTCCTTATCTCTACATATAAATTGCTCAACGACTTCTAACTGTTTAAGAATTAAATTGACACAGTTCTTTGAATGTTTCTCCTTTCTTTCTTCAAACACAGTTTAATAACAACAACTCAACTCTTGCCTTAAAACAACTGTACTACACTGTATAGTTCAAATTCACTGTCATCAGCAGTTTCTAAGTTTGGCGCGCTAACTGCACGTGTAAAAAGAATCTACCGTCAGCCAATGTTTAGGCTACTTTAGGCCAAGCGCCCACGAGCCGACAGCGCAACTAAGGCCTAAGACTAAAACGCTTAACAATCGAATACACATTATATATATATATATAACGCTTAACAATCGAATACAAATTATATACAATCGAATACACATTATATATATATATAATGTGTATTCGATTGTTATTAATGCGATCGACCTTAGTTGCGCTGTCGGCTCGTGGGCGCTTGGCCTAAAGCCAACTGCCTAAACTGGCTGACCAAATTCTTTACACGTGCATTAACGCATAAACAAAACTGCTGATGACAGTCCAATTTGAACTATACAGTGTAGTACAGTTACAGTGAACGAGTTGTTGTTAATAAACTGTGTTTGAAAAAAGAAAACATTCAAAGAACAATGTCAGGTAATTCTTAAACAGTTGAAAGTCAGTTGAGCAATTTATATGCAGAAGAAGGAAAGTTCTTGCGGTGTCTAACAAAAGAAAAGGAGTTGGTGACATTTGGTGGCAGCAGTGGGATTCGAACCCACGCCCCCGAAGAGGGCGTGGGTTCTGCTCATTATATATGCAAAACATTAGTTCACAGACACAATATAATAGAGCTACAACAAACACAGACTCCACGATTTGGCATTGGAATTTAGGGGTGAAGTGCATAGCGATAGGATAAGAGGCGCAATGCGCAATCGTACTAGGGACTTCTATTATCACCGGTGTATATGTACTAGGCCTACGGAAGAGACAAAACGACGACGCACACAAACTATAGGCCTATACAGGGCGACTTGATTAATTTTGATACAAAGCCGGTGGTTCCCTCACACACCTCTTTTACGTGGCGCTGAGAGTTTTGATGACATTAAATTATACCCCAATTAACAATTACAGGGAAGTAGCATATTGGAAAGGAGTTGAAAGGGGTAGTATAATACAGGCATACGTGTGTGTGCGCGCGCGCGTGTGTGTACGCGCGCGCGCACGTGTGTGAATGTGATCAGTTATCGAGTGCATTCTTTTCGAGACAATCAATTGATTTTTCCTTAAATTCTCCTCAGCGTTAGGCCTTTAGTCTAATAGCAGGATGTCGTTTGGCCCAAACGCGGATTCGGCTGCATAAAACTTGACATATCAGTTTTAGTTATTGCGAATTAAATTGAATAATCGACACCTACACCCGAGCCACAAATCCGCCAATAGACCTACTCAGGAAGACCACAATCATACAACCATATCGTATATCCGCACAACAAGATTAGGCCTAATGTCACGTAGGCCCGCGCCTAAAGGCGTGTAAAAACGGATGTAGACACAGTTAGGTCCAAGCCTACATACAGGCCAACTGTTGTGTTCTGTGGCCTTTCTAGGATGTTAAAAGCGAACAGTTTCCTGTTGCGCAAAAATCAGTGGCGAATTTTCGCCAAATCAGTGACAAGAAATGTCTAGTTCCAACAGGGTCAGTCGATTACAAACAATGTGGTCCCTTACACGCTCAGACGTTCAGTCAGCGACGCAAAACAATTCAAGAATGTGTGTGTGCGTGTGCGCGTGAGTGCGTGCGTGCGTGTGTGTACTGTATGTATATATGCATGTAACTATATATGTATAGCCTACCGAATTTGAACATTACGGGCAGTTGTGACTTGTGGGTCCATCCCCCTTCTATGCCAGAGGGTACACGGTGAAGAGACAAGGGCAACAAGGACCATAGGCTATATAGCCGGATGGATCACCGAGGGCACACACGCCACCAACGGCTTTGAGCAGACGGGTGTTGCAGCACCCCGCTCAGTGGGTCGGGGTCGACTTCACCACCCTCCATGTCTTTCATTCCGACACGACAAGTCACAAGAGGCATGTCAGTCAGGAATTTCGTTTGGTTGACATCAAACCAATCGAAAACCTTTAGGCCTACCAAAACTGCCTTTACACCATATATAGACTGCCTTTCTGTCTTAGCGGACTAGGATTTCTATAGTAGGCTATATTCTGCACTTACATTGTAGGCCTACGTGCTTGTGTGAAATCAATATCGATTTAAACTCAGATTCATTAGCATACATTGCCCTGTCGTCCAACGTATGTGACATTATTTTTCACCATTTTTGTTCAATTGCCAGGATCATGACTAGTGGACCGCCGAAAAAACGGCTACGTGACTTGTTGTTGATGTTGGTTTAGGCGTATCAAAATCTCAACCGTTCGCGTTGGAAAATGAAGTTGATCGTATTTGATGACGTTAAAGCTATCATTGTTAGCTGTAGCAGCAGCTCCTCCACTACGTCACAGTCACTGAGCCTGTCACTGACTAATTTATAGCCTATAAATTATTTTGGTGCATGGTTGAACTAATTATGCCAACGCATTTCAAACTTCTCTGCATGACTTAAATATGGATTATGTACATTGTACAATAATAAGTAAATGTGGTAAAATAAAGTGGCTAAAGCGGGCTCTATAGTCCATCTGGCAGCAAATGCTCTCAAATCAATTATTGTTATTGGTATTCAATAAGGGTCAATCAAACGTCCGTGTCAACGACTATAGTTATAAAACAATGCATTTTCTTCGCTTTGCTGTCGCACAGGTAGACAATCTATGTGGAGAGAGTCGCGAGCAAACACGTACATGTATGTATGTATACATGGTATGTATGTATGTATACATGGTATGTATACTTGCATGAATGTAGACCTATGCATGCGTAATTTTCGCATGAATGCTCGCAAACGCAACTGTCTCCTGCATGCGAGGAAGGTACATGTACATGGTTTTGGTAAGGGATGGGTAAACCATTCATAAAATCATAGTTGTAAAAAACGGTAAAAACAAAATAAAAAACGAAATAAAACGTCGTTTTTTCCAAAAAATAAAAACCGAAAAAAACGAGAAAAAACGGAAAAAAATAATTTGACTTTGTTACATCTTTTCTGCATTTTAAAATTATAAACCTTGTTTACACAATTTAATTTTAATCAGCAAATACTTTATAAGTAAACACCAAGTAACATTAATCTACAACAATTATTTTCTTTTTCATAAGTTTGGTTTCATAAGAAATTGAGTTATTAAAAATACTGAAATCTTTTGAAATTTAAATTGTATGCACAAGTCCATGCTGACATAAACAATTAAAAACTAAATTTTTTAAATATAGGCCTAGGCGCTAGAGTGTACGTAATCAAAATTATACTTACAATATTTTGACGTCTATAAGAACATAATAATAGGCCTATATTATGGAGGGTGACCCGTCAGAACGGCCCAGGACAAATCGGCCCCGACAAAACGGCCCCGACAAATGGGCCCCGACAAAACGGCCCCGACAAAACGGCCCCCGTCAAAATGGCCTCGACAAAACAGCCCCGTCAAATCGGCCCCGTCAAATCGGCTCCCGTCATATCGGCCCCCGTCATATTGGCCCCAGTCATATCGGCCCCCGTCATATCGGCCCCAGTCATATCGGCCCCAGTCATATCGGCCCCATACAAAATATCCAATGTTGCAAGTAGGCTACTTTTAAGCTTACTTTGTTGAAATGAGGCCTCAAGCGACGGTTCAGCTGGGCAATGGACTGCGGGGACCATCGTCTAATGCTAACTGGTTGGCGTATTTAATTATTTAAATGCTTTCAATAACAACTATCATAAAACCAACTTCTATTTACTCAACGAATTATTTTTCATAAATCCAACTTCCATTTTAACGCCAAAATTATTGTCAGCAAACCAACTTCCATTTTAAACTGACCAGTGACTAGGCCTACATAAAATAATTTGGCAACGTAAACTACGATTTTACCAATCCGAGTTCTATATTTACGCAAATAATTCTTTTCATCAAGCTAACTTGAAAGTACTTAGGACATATGATATTTTGTGATGGGCCGATGTGACTGGGGCCGATATGACTGGGGCCGGTTTGACGGGGGCCGATTTGACGGGGCCGATTTGACGGGGGCCGATATGACGGGGGTCGATTTGACGGAGGGCCGTTATGACGGGGGCCGAAGTACGGGGCTGTTTTCTCGAAGCCATTTTGACGAGGGCCGTTTTGTCGGGGCCGTTTTGTCGGGGCCCATTTGTCGGGGCCGATTTGTCCTGGGCCGTTCTGACGGGGTACCATTATGGAGTAACACATGTATCAGTCAGTTTATCAGTCAATCGGAGATTACTGTGTACAAAGACAACATTTCGCATTTTGGATAACTTAGAAATTCAAATAACTTTTATAAATTTTATTTACTGTTCTGTGCTATTTTATTTCTCAACTGATTACACTAAATAGTGATGTAAATTAGATGAATCCTTGAAAGGACGGAGACAACGTAAGGGATATCAGACAATAATAAAATTAAACAAATAATAACAGACAGTAAATAAATAAAGTTACATACAGAAAAATAAAAAACGGAAAAAAACGAGACGAGAAATAAAAAACGAAAAAAACCACGTTTTTTGGAAAATAATAAAAAACGAAAAAAACGTTTTTTACAACTATGCATAAAATTAATGTGGTCTGGAGTCATATGGGCCTATATGGACAATATTAGGCATATATATATATATATATATGTATATATATATATATATACGATATTGTATATTTATCTGGACTTATATAATTTTATACGGTCTGGACTTATACATGTATATACGGACAATATTACATATAGTATACATTATTTATATTTTTTATATATATAAATTGTCGCAATAAATGAATGAATATATTATGCATATAATACATATAGCCTACGTCCAGTCCAGTCCACACTGATTAATTATACATGTCTGAAAAAAACGGTTTAGAAATCCATAAAGAAATCAATCATGCAATCAACCACACTCAATCAATCAAATCATTCAATCATGATAGACCAATTATTCATCCAACGTTTAGTTGCAGACAATGAACGTAGACTAGTAAGACTATATTTACTGAAATATGGGCCACATCCTTCTAATTACCCCGCTAGACCTTAATGAGCCTAAACTACTTAAAGGACGGCGAAGGTCGGCTTGCCAGATCACCCTGCGTGTTCTCAGAAGTTGGGTGCGCTCTCCGATGATTAATCCGAATCAATTACCCACATTAACGGGATTTTACGCCCTGAGCATCAGCACAAGAAGGATCTAAGGCGGCAGATAAAAAGCCAACTGTTGGCTTAGAAGAGAACAGTTCAAGCGAGAAAAAGAAGTCTTGCAGTTCAGTAGATGTCAACCTTGATTCAGTTAATAGTGCAGTGCCGTATTTGAACGTTGAACGAGCTAACTGTTGTATACGTTGGGTTTACGAATTGTTTTGAGATCGAGCCAAAGTTTAGTGTAACACTTTAACGACGACCTGCACTGGTCTCTGTCGCTTTTAGAAGGACCTACCTACACTCTCGTCGTAAAGTGTTTAAAAACAAGGAAAGGTCATTTGTTCAGCATTCCTTGCCGTTTTAAGAATATCAGGATGAAGACTAGAAGACAGGAGACTATTTCCGCAGTACCAGCAACTGGGAATAAGAAGAAAACGGAGAAGACGAAAAATGGAAGGGTGTTTGGGTCTCCTATGATGACTGTAATGGCCTTCATCTGTGTCCAGCTCCTCAGCAGCTCTTCTGTCGAGGCTCAGCCAACAACCATTCGCCCCACCACAGTTCCATGCAGTCGGTTGCTGATGAAGGGAATCGACAACGACAACCTGCCGTGGTTACAGATGGCTGGCATCTACCACCTGGCCAATTTCACGGTTGATTTCTTCCCCGTTTACAAGCACGAGTCCATTAACATTTATTTCTATTACAACCGATCAGTCGAGCAACTGCGATTCGGTTCACCCTATCAGACAACCAGCATCCTGGTAGGGGCCTTCACCAATGGCCGCACCGACACTGTCACAGACAACCACACCAAACCCTTCAACCCCTTCTACTCCATGGTAACCGAGTGGTACCAGTATGACCCTGCCAGTGAAAAGTACGTGGCCCTTTCAGGGGGTAATCGAAGCATCGAGCCAACCTGTATACCCGACGATGTTGTCACCTGTTCGTCTGGAATGGTCGAATTTGACGACAATTTGAAACAGGTAAGATTTTATCAGATTACAGTATAGTATTAGTAGGCCCGACTAAAATAAAATCTTCAGTGGCCTCTATGCCAATGGCATCCCTAAATCAATACACATACACCCACACACACACACACACACACACACACACACATACACACAGACATGCACACACAAACCTTATATATATATATATATATATATATATATATCTTTAATTTAAGAGACATTGGTAGCACAAAAACAAGCCAATACAAACCTGATCATCCGGAAGGTAATGATGATAATAAAAATAAATATAATAAAAATATAAATGATTAATGCCAATAATAGTAATGATAATAATAAATATAAATATAATAAAAAATAGTAATTATTAATGCTGATAAGAATAATAATAATAATAATAATAATAATAATAATAATAATAATAATAATAATAATGATGACGATGATGAGATGATGATGATGACGATGATGATGATGATGATGATGATGATGATGATGATGATGATGATGATGATGATGATGATGATGATGATGATGATGATGATAAACAGTCGCTTTTATTCCACCAAACCTTGATAATTTCTAGCCGTCTCAGAACTTTTTCTCCGTAAAATATTTTCAACTCCTGGGGATCATAAGTTCTTCTGGTAAAATGTAGAAATAACTGGACTAGTTTTAGCTCACCCAGGCATTTTTTTCTCCGGATCTATCATTATTCAAACCTCGCGAAAATACTGACTTAGTGGCATCCGTGATTACCGCATACAGTAATCACGTTGATTCAAGAGAGCAGGCATTAAGGCCACATGACCTGCCTTAGTCAAGACACAACAAGGAAGTGCATGTGTAGTTCTAATTAAGGCGTGTTTTAATTATGTTAAAATAGTTACGCTAGATCAACTGAGGCTGGCCTTTTTACCTGTCGTTTTCTTTCTACACCACAGAACCACCGTCATCTAGCCCCATGGGCGCTCACAGGCATTTTTTGCAGAAGGGGGTAAAACATAGGGCCTAAAGGTCACGGTTAATGTTTTTATCAAAAGCTTGATAAATGCAAAATAGGCAATTAAGAACCTGGGTATTTTTCATAAAAAAGTTTTTGTATTCTTACTTAAAGTTAGATTTCTCAGTTAGTTTCATTTTGTGTATCATTAGTGCTTAGCGCGAAGAAATTTGTTAAACACCAGAAAGTAGTAGTTAAAAATAGTTGTCTAGCCCCTCTAACTTCAAATATTGGAACTGTTGAATTTACTGTTCACATATTGAACTCCCGGGCAAACAATTCCTAACCTGTTAGCTTTAAAGAACTTGACACAACTTGACAAAAGCAACTTGTCATTTTTACGTGTGCACTTGGATTCGAATCCCAAATATTGAAATGAAAGGCAGATGCTTAGTTACAATTATATCTAATACAGTGAGTAATTTCTATCGTGCCGGTGAATATATAGAATAAACTTTAATGCACAAAGCATCATCTGATGGCGCTTGAGCCGATAATACCTCGTCACTGCTCGCACAGTAGTAGTAGCTTCAGTTTAACGACTCTATGTGGTATCAAAGATCATTAGCGTCGTCCTCCTCCTTCTCCAGGCTCGGGTCTGGCACTGCCTGGCACTAGGGCACGAACGTGAAGTGGCGGTGTTCTGCTCGCACAGTCGGACTTATTATATATATATATATATATAATATATATATATATATATATATATATATATATATATATATATATTATGGATCAGGGACGTAAAACTGTTTCGACATGAGGGGTTGGAAACTGCCTTTTCGAAAGTGTGTATAAGCTTATTTCCCTTAAAAAGCCCATAATTTATAACAGCATTGCGTAGGAATTGTATGACTTGGGAAATGGAATAAATTTATTGTGAAATGTTCTGTTCTCCCGTTGGACCAATAAACTGATTGATTGATTGATTGATCGATCGATCGATCGATCGATCGATTGATTGATTGATTGATTGATTGATATGACGTACCTTTTCTTGCTTCTCTCAGCCTCTGATTTGCTCTGCAGATCCATGCATACAACGGAGCTGTCACCGATATCAACATCCTCGGACTTGACTATTACAAACAGATCCCCGGATTTTACCTTAACAACCGTCCAGTCTACACCCGAATGCGCGGTGACATCGACACCCGGAACTACCTCTACTACATGAGAGGCCGTTGGCTAATCGATGACAAGTATATCTTTCAATATACTGACTTCAATACTGACAGCAGCGCGATGAGACCGGAGCACGTCCTTGGCAAATGGGACTTGAAATCCAAAGGAAAATTCAGCTCAGTTGACGCTAAACTGAGATGCAGAGGTATCTATACGTAAATTACAGAATAATAATAATAATAATATTCTTTATTGAAACAATCCGGTCGACAAACCGCAACCGGTTACAGTGTACAGTTATGCAATTGAAACAATTCACAAGAACACAAATGACAGAAGACATAAATCTTAACTACTAACAGAACAGACAGCCTGCAATACACGGCGCTAATAGCAGCCTACAAAGCATGTCCGCCTACGGAAATCGATCTCGGTACCTCTCGCTCTCTAAGCCAGTGTGTTATCCATGGAATGCGCTATAGAGACACGAGCTCAATTTACTGCGATGGTAGAGTGTTGTACAGCACCTGCATCAGGTTGCTTACTTACTATACTCAGAGATGCGCACAATTTTTCCTGCATTTGGTGAGTGATTGGTTAAACCCTCTAACTTAACGCTATTGTCTTACAAAACTACAGATACAACCGTTCATATATCTCTCCTCGATGATCGCTTGATCAGATCTTCTGTGTGAAACTGCTTAAGAACACAAAGAACGCATTACCATCCCATGGTTTAAGTTTACGAACTCGTGTCTTGCTTGTTCACATCCATAGGCGCCGACTTTTGGTTTTGTCTCTGGGTGCCACTGCCTGGTTCCTACCCCAGTACCCGTGAAAATTTTTATATTCTACATTGCCAAAGGTGACTTTTAGTACATTTTGGGAAAATAAATCAATGGTTACGTGGTTAGAAAAAGTATTTGAAACTCACTATTGTGATATCATGCAATGTTGGGTATTTGTGTTGCCCTGCTTCACAAGTTGTGAGATTAGGCTACTGTAATAAAAATTATAATGTAAAAAATGTGAATTTAAGGTCTGAAATCTTCTGGGTGCCAAGCACCCACTGAACTTTCTCTCTGGGTGCATTGTCACCCAAGGCTCCCAAGGAGTCGGCGCCTATGTTCACATCCATTTTAATTATAATATTGGTAATGGATGAAACCAATTTGCTTCTGGCTGTTTTTTTATCGTGAAGCAGGACGTAGTTTTATGAAGCCTCCTCCCTCTGCTCATTTGAAGGTCTATTTATTCGTTTACCCCATAAGCAAGGTTCATCAATAATGGGTGTCATATACAGACCCCCTGGTCACAACCTAGACGATTTTACGGTAGAAATAGACCACATATTATCCAAAATAAAGAATAAATCAAAAGAGTTATTTTTAATAGGTGACTTCAACTCGGACCTGTTAAAAGTTAATCACCACAAACCAACTGAGGGCCTGTACAATTGTATGTTAGCTCACAATCTTCTCCCAATAATTACCAAACCAACTAGAATAACGGAGTACTCCCTCAACTCTAATAGATAACATCTATACTAATGCCTGGCATAAATTGATTGAATCCACAATTATTATTACTGACATATCAGACCACCTTCCTATTTTAGCCCAATTTGAACAGGAGATAGTGCACTCTAACAAACCACTACCCCGTTCATTTAGAAAAACCACCCCAGAATCCATTACTGCTTTCCAAAATTCTATCTCAAAAATAAATTGGTCACCAGTACTTGATGCCTGCCATAGCTTAGATACAAACAGGGCATACGATACTTTTCTCCATGAATATAAACAGAAATATGAATTAGCATTCCCAATTTGCCAAAAGAAACCTTCTAGAAGGAACTCGCCAAAAAATCCCTGGATGTCCCAAGGCTTACTTAAGTCCTGTAAGAAAAAATCCAAATTATACAAAAAATTTATCAAAAACCCAACTATCCAGAACAAGAAGGCTTTTATTTCATATAGGAACAAATTCAAAGCAATTAGGGTACAGGCTGAAAAGAATTACTATGCAGCAGAATTCTGTAGACAGAGCAACAACCTTAAGGAAACTTGGAAAATCCTGAAACATTTAATTGGTAAATCCAATGATGAAGATAGGGATATTAAATCATTAAAGATAAATGGTCTTGCCTCCACAGACCTAATAAAAATTGCGACCGAATTCAATAACTACTTTACTAATATTGCCCATTCCCTAGCAATAAATATCCCAAACTCAACTTCTAACATTGAAAAATATATGCCTCCCTCGAAAGTAGACTCCTTTGGCCTTACTGAAATAACTAATGACGAATTAATGCAACTAAGTTATACAATCCATCCTTCCCATGCAAAAGGAGTTGATGACATTGATCCAACTATAGCCTTAACAAACCTTCCTAATATAATACAACCACTAACTGAAATTATTAACTGCTCTTTTAAAACTGGCCTATTTCCTCAAGCTCTAAAAATAGCAAAGGTGGTACCAATCTTTAAAAAAGGACCAAGAGATGAGGCTTCTAACTACCGACCCATATCTGTTCTTCCTTTCTTCTCAAAATTTTTTGAAAAGGCCATGCACGTAAGACTTAATAATTATATAACCAAATTTGATATTCTCTTTACCTCCCAACATGGATTCCAATCTGGCCATTCAACATTCATGCCACTTCTAAGTATGCAAGATAAAATTTCTGCTGCAATGGACAAAAATGAATTCTCCATAGGTATATTCCTAGACCTGGCCAAAGCCTTTGATACTATTGATCATGGTATTTTACTAAAAAAATTATCTTTTTATGGAATTCGCAACACCCAGCTAAACTGGTTCAAAAGTTACCTTGATAATAGAATGCAATTAGTGAGCTGCAACGGTACTATAAGTCTCCCTTGAAACTAATTAAATATGGTGTACCTCAAGGCTCCATTCTTGGTCCTTTATTATTTATTTTATACATAAATGACCTACCTAATGTCTCTCCTGATCTATTTTTTATATTATTTGCTGACGATACTAATATTTTTAACTCTCACTCCTAAATACACTAATTAATGATACCAACTCTGAACTGAGTAAAGTAGCTGATTGGTTCCAACTGAATAAGCTAACCCTCAACTTAGATAAAACTAACTTTATTATTTTTAGATCATATAAAAAATCGCTTCCTAACTCATATACAAACTTATGTATTATGGGCACCCATATTACTCAAGTTCAGTCCTCTAAGTTCCTTGGGGTGTATGTGGATCAGCACCTATCCTGGAAAGATCATATATTTAATAGCTCTATAAAAATTGCTAAAAACCTGGGAATACTTACACGTATATCCAGAATCCTCCCATCACAGACTCGAATCACTCTCTACTACACTCTTATACATCCATACATAACTTACTGTAATATAGTCTGGGCATCAGCATATAAGTCCAACCTCTCTAGACTAGTTGTCCTCCAAAAACGGGCAGTCAGATTTATTGCACAACTCCCATATGGAGCCCATACGATAACTGAATTCCTGAGACTGAAGATATTAAAACCTGACCAGATAAGGCAGGTCCAAATTGGCATATTCATGTATAGATATACTCATAACCAATTACCCTCAACCTATAGGAATTATTTTCAATCTAACACTGATAATCATGATCGCTCGAGGAACTTCAAGCCATATTACATCCCGTTTGCTCGTACCAATAATAGACTAGTATCAATAAAATGTGCAGGTCCAAGAGCATGGAACAGTATTCCTCCCAATATTCGTTTACTACCTTCCCTCCAGCTGTTTAAACGTAAACTTTCTACCCACATCCAACGAGGAACCTAACACACTCATAAGAGGGGATGACCTGGTCACCGTAAAGGGAGTGTGCACTGTGCAAGCTATGTCATCATATGTGCTTAATCTCTAATTTTTCTTAGTTTTCTTTAATTTTCTTTAATTTCTAATTGTTTAGTTAAGATAGTTAAGAATATGTTGCCTAGTTTGTGAATTATTATAGTCGGCCGTATTGCTTTCTGTTAACTAATTTGTCTCAGGTGGCCCTGGCTTGCGGGACCTTCGGCCCCTTTTGGGTCTCCTGGGCATACCGACTAATCTCGAAAACAGTTTTATGTACTTACGACCTGTATTTTAGTCGGTTGCTGAATAAAATATGTTATGTTATGTTATGTTATGTTATGAAGCAGCGCCAGGTCTAGTGTGTCTGTACTTTTGTATTATCATAAACGTTCTTGTGGAATTGTGTTGCTGTAGCCTCAACTGTCGACACAGCCTGACAGATCGAGGGTGTGGGTTGGGTAATATATCGCCCAAGGTTGCGGCATAAAGGTTGATCTTAGGCGTAGTCACGTTGAGCTCGTGAGCTGATACCCATTAGTACCTGTTTTTTTACTTCTAGCTTTAGCAGCTGACAAAGCCTGCGATGCAAGCCCAGCTAATCAGTGCCTCAACGGAGGAACCTGCCTGACGAATTCCGATGGTGTGAAGAAATACTGCGGATGCGCTCCTGGATATCGTGGACTCTACTGTGAAGAAGAGATACCGTTCTGTCCACTACCAACCGAACTAATTGACCTCTTAAGCTCAATTGAAGGCGGTCAACCGTATTTCGTTCCTTCGCTGTACGAGGGAAGCGTTTTGACCATATTCCGCAGTTTAGGTTCACGACCAAGCTATTGGTTTTCGACCTGCGATGGCAGTACATGGTCTAAGGCAAACATAGATATTCCACGACCTACTATACCGACCACGACCGGATACTGGGCATACATAGATATTCCACCACCGACCACGACCACATACCGGGAATACACGAATCGACGCTACATATTCTTCTGGGATGACGCTGTGTCCGTAGCCGTGGTAACCGTGATGGTGTTGATAATGCAGGTTCTCAATCCACTGATCATCTGGTGCGTTATTCATTGTGTATCGATTGGACGCGAAATCAAGGATGGCCTGAAGGATGACGAAACGTTGCAGACTCTCAACACAACCTACCAGACGAGTTTGGACGTCTTTCGACAAAATCATCCGGAACCGGAAGAAGAGTACGACGCAGTTACTGCCACCGAACTCAGCAAGATCCACGAAGATCACCAGACACAATCAAATGAAATCGCGGAACGGAAGGAGGTGCGAAAAAACAAGCCCCTACGAAAGGTGAAGCTGTCTCGAGTCTTCTCGATTTATGCGTACTTCACCTTCTGGATCTTTCTGTTTTATACCATTCTCGTCTTCACAACACGTCTCTTCGGCGGAGCCGTCTTTATTGTGCTTGGTGTCATATCGGGCGTCCTCATTTTCACTAGCCATCTCATCGTCCTTCTCGAGTACAAGTGGTCTTCCGAAAGACAGTACATAAAAAACCTATCATCGACTGTGTTTGCCGTTGAACGCATCGAGGCGATTCGTGTCACTCGGCCGTTCATTTGCCTTCGAGCGTTGTGCTATCACTACGAGACGAGAACGCGGACGGTCACCTACACAGACGCCAATGGTAACCTGCAGACAAGACTGGAGACGTACCAGGAGCAAATAGTCACGAACCGTTTCTTCGAAGGGGTCATCTTCCAATACTGGAAAGACACTTCACCGCCTGAGTTGGTTGGAATCAACGACAAGTGTATCACAAAGATAAAGATGACGCTCAGTGTTGAGCCAGGAGACGAAGAAACGAGGCTACAGTTCGACAACCAATACCAAGCATTCAAGGACCGCTACGAATATAAGGATGTGCACGTCGACTTCAGTATGGACAAACAAGTTGATGGCTTCGAGAAGCGATTGGCCGCCTACACGGACAATCGCGAGAAGCCGGCCTGGGTGTCAAGCGCCTGGTTTATGGTCGCGTCATTCCTCTTCTTCAGCTGGCCCTACAGGTGGGCCTTCAAATCGATCAGCAGTAAAACGGAATTCGCCGTCAGGAAACTTGTCTACCTTAATCGTCCAGAGGAAGACAACAACTTATCTGGTGTAAGTTGTTACATAGCGACCGGTGACGATGTCTCGAGTGGTGAGCACCTCGAAGCAGATAGCACCGCTGTCACCGTGCACAGTGATGACAGTGATGACAGTGATGACGACTGAGTAAATAATGTTAATCCTACTTTCTACGCATTTGGCTTATCGCCCGAAACTATGCCTTCCCATGGTACAACTGTGGCAACTGGAATTCAGGCTGCTCACCCGGAGAACTGTAGTCCCCCATGGAGTAAACCCGAGTGACAATATGTAAATCCACAGTTAAATGCAGAATGATAAACAGATTCGAATACTGTATCCATGCGTTTAAATTTTAATCATTAAACAGACACAATGGCGAAACCTAGCTTACGGGCTTTTCCCAGTGCACATTGGGTAGCTCAGAAATAATTATCTGACGCTATACAGCAGCAATCTGGAACCATAGATACCAACAATGTCTTTGTTACAGCCCATACTGATTCTTTTTTGGTAAGGTAGGGTAATATAGGCTACTAAGCTATTCCACAATTCAATCATTGATGATCCTCATAGATTTGGCCCGATACCGTCCTATGCTCTAAACTCTCGGTTGAAGCGCAAATTGAGACTTGATAAAGTAATGTGATTGATGGGCATTTATGTTAATGGACATTTAGGATCTTGTGTAGCCTATAAAGAGCTGACTCATGAAACCGACAAAGGCAAAGCACATTCCGTAAAAATTCATAGTCTAAGAGCCCAGTGGATAGGACACGAGCTTTGCGAAGGCAATATAAACACTAGACAGCTGCTTACCTGCAGATAAATCAGTAATTTATTTCATTAGGTAAGAATTAAGCTACAAAGATATTATGACGTACACCGAGCTGGAACCCGCGATCTAAACAGAAATGTAAATCAAAGTATTTAAAAAAATGTAAATCTAGTATTTTTAAGAAATGTAATTGTAGGTATTTTTATGAAATGTAAAGCAAAGTATTTTAAAGAAAAATTTTAATCTAAGTATGTATGTATGTATTTTAGGATATGTAAATCGAAGTATTTTAAAGAAATGTAAATCTGTGTATTTTTAAGAAATGTATATCGAAGTATTTTAAAGAAATGTAATTGTAGGTGTTTTAAAAAATGAAAATCTAAGTATTTTACAGAAATGTAATTCTAAGTATTTTTAAGAAATTAAATCGAAGTATTTTAAGAAATACAAATCTAAGCATTTATAATCTAAGTAACAGCTTGTTAGTAACTTTACTTTTCACTACAAGTATAGGCTACTGAATGCTGCACATTATGTTGTATATTCTTTTATATAAACTGTTACTTATCCCATTGCATTTATAACTTGCTAATTAAAGATTGCAGAAACTGCACTTTTCAAAGAACCTCGTTACAGTAATACATAGGCGCCGACGTTTGATTTTGTCTCTGGGTGCCACTGCCTGGGTTCTACCGCAGTCCTAGGGAACATTTGATATATTCTACATTGCCTTTGGTGAATTTTAGTGCATCTTGGAAAAAATCTTCTCAAGGGTTACGTGGTTAGGAAATGTATTTTAAACTCAAGTGATGGTCACTGACATAATTGTGCAACCTTACTGCGTATACAAAACATGTTCCGAAATGTGTGTATGTATAGCCTGTCTTATACAGGACATATGCAAAATTTATTGTACAGTTAACAGTTACTGTTTTGTGAATTTTGCTTAATTGATCTGCAAGCTATTTAAAGCTATGAAAACAAAATAAAAAGAAAACAAATAGTATTCATGCAATGGATAGGCTAGTTCATTGCTGCTTGTGAAGAAGACACTAGTGGAATGTATTTATTACATGTGAAATGTATTGCGCCTAACACTGCAGCATTCGATAAAATCGTTAGCAATTGTATCTAAGTTCAGTTCTGTACACAGGATTTTGTGAACATGTAGGATTGCAATGTGGTTAAGTCATTCCTGTATCATGGTAGACCTGAGAAGTTTTCAGTCTACGATGGGCTGAGAATGACCGCTCAGCTGTGCATGTTGTGACAGGAAACTGCAGTGCTAAGCAGAAGAGCTTAGCTATTTCTGGTAAGAGTTCTGACAGTTTAAACAGCTAGTCTTGTCCTGATTCATAAAAGACATTTAAATCACCATGAAATGAAGCTGGTGAAGCATTTCACTGTCTAGCAATGCAAAGAAACATGTCACGATGCAGTCTTAACCAATCAACGTCTAGGCCGTCCTTGTAAAAATTGACGATACTTTCACCATTCGACTGTCCTGTAACGAACTTCTCAATGTCTGTCACGTGTTCAAAACCCTTATATGGAATCCGTTTTCTAGCCCTGGTGTCAGTGTGTCAATGATCTCGAAATAGCGCTGTCTGTACAATTCGGCCACAGATGTGAAATTCTGTTGAGTGGTGGGATTTTCATCCAGGGGTCGAGGGAGTTTCGATCTTGGTCACTGAAGTTCAGGTTCCTTCACTGTCAACAAGCGAGCTCCTTCTGAGACACCTGACCAGAAATAATCAAATCAGGGCCGGATTTAGGCATGGGCTACACGGGCGCCAGCCCAGGGGCCCCCACCACTTAGGCAGGGGCGCAACCACGGTCCAGAAGTTGGGGGGACCAACTAGAATGTCTGAGTGGGGAGGGTGGAATTGCGAGCGCCGAAGGCTGAAGCTGCGATTGCCGAAGGCAAGAAGCCCCTAACGACTATGGGGTATGGGGAGCGTCGTAAGCTCCGAAGCCGACGCAATTTTGAGCATTTGATGTCAAATGGAGTACATTTTGGACTCTAATTTACCTCAAATTTTCATAGATGATTTCGATATAAAAGTACCTAAACCATCTAAATCTGTTTAAAAAAGTTTGAGTTTAGTATGTGAATAAACTGAGATTTTTAGTTTTAGAAGAGCAACACTCACAGTCGCATCATTAAAAATTGAAATGTCCTCCTAGTCGAATTTTAAAAAGCGAGATTAGTAAAGTTTTAGAGTGAAATTATACCGCAACATTCTGCACTGAATTCTGATAGACTTGAATTTAGCCTGACCCATTATTTTATCGGCAGCAGGGCCTGCGATTTGTTGGGGGATGGACCCACTAGGGGTCGTCCATTAATTATGTCAAAAAGGGAGGGGGTTTGGAAAAGTTTGACAGTTGTTGACAAGGGAGGGGTTCGGTATAAGTTGACGTCAACAAATGTTTCTCCAATAAATCAACACAGACCCTTCCAAATGGTAGCGAAAACATTAAGAAATGCTAAAAATGTATAAAGTGCTTAATGTTTAATACTACTAAAAGCTGGTAATAAACCAAACTAATATTATTTTGAAATTCGAGATTGCATTTTTAGTGTAAATTTTAAAAAAAATGATTCTACATGTATTGAGCCATTTTGTTTCTTTTTTGTAGGGGGGGTCTCGGATTATTGACATAATTTTTAGGGGGTCCGTCAATGTTTGACAGTTGTTGACAAGGGGGCATGGGGTCAAAAATTGCCCAAAATTTGTTGACATAATTAATGGACGACCCCCTAGAACGTCCGAGTGGGGGGACTGGGAGTGCGGAAGGCGCACAGCCGTACAGCCGCGATTACGGAAGGCAAGAAGCTCCTAACGACTAGGGGTACGGGGAGCGTCGTAAGGTCCCCCATCGGGGTCTGGGGCTCCGCCCCAGAAGCCGACGCAATTTTGAGCATTTGATACCAAATGGAGTGCATTTTGGGCTCTTGTTTACCTAAACAATTTCAAAAGTTGGAGGGGTCCGTCCCAACCTGTTCGAAAGTTGGGGGGACGCGTCCCACGGGTCCCATAGGGTGGTTGCGCCTATGCACTTAGGGCCCCCCACCAGGTTCAATTTTATTTCTCGTCTCCCTTCACTGCATGTAAATATCGATTAGTTTACATAAAAGTAAAATAGTACATTTGATTGATATAACGTATTAATTCGCACACTACGTACACGACAACACACTATGAATATGTAAACGCAAAGTTGTGTGTGCGTGACTGCGTGTGTGTGTGTGTGTGTGTGTGTGTGTGTGTGTGTGCGTGCGTGCGTGCGTGTGTGCGTGCGTGTGTGTGTGTGTGTGCGTGCGTGCGTGCGTGCGTGCGTGCGTGCGTGACACAACGACCTCGTACTATTGCTTCTTCTCTAACTCGTGACAGCGCTCAGCTCTCAAAGCTCTACACGCTACATGTTAGGAGGTTAAGCCTCTATTTATATGGGCTCGTCATTTGTGGGACCTGGTATGAGACAAAAATAGACTTGACGTGTTATGGTCCAAATGGACCCCAATGGTACTTAATGCAGTTCGAGACTACGCAAAAGTCTAATTTTGCAATCTAATCTATGATTTTTACATTGCAGTTTAGTTTATGTAAAGTTTTTATTGTAATGTAATGTAATGTAATAAGTAATTTATATTAGTGCAATATAGTTTGTTCCTGTGTCTGTGTGATCTTTGGTTATGACTTATGAGTTCATGACGCAACTTAGTTTCCGGAAAATTGGACGGTGACAAATGGATTTAAATGCTATCTCTGTGCTTTATACCACAAGAAATCGTCACAGCTAATGAGCACATGGTTGCTTTCAGAGGACGATATTCATTTCGTCAGTATATGAAGTCTAAACCTGCCAGCTGTGGGTTGAAAGCGTGGGTGCTCTGTGACTCAGCTACAAATTATGTAGGCCACTCAACCTACAAGTATATACTGGTAAAGTTGGTACATGCCATCTATGGGTTGAAAGTGTGGGTGCTCTGTGACTCAGCTACAAGTTATGTAGGCGACTCAACCTACAAGTATATACTGGTAAAGTTGGTACATGCCATCTATGGGTTGAAAGTGTGGGTGCTCTGTGACTCAGCTACAAGTTATGTAGGCTACTCAATCTAAAAGTATAACCTGGTAAAGTTGGTTATCAACCAGAAAAAAACCCAGGGCGAAAGATTTGTCACGATCTAGTTGATGTCATAGCCGGATACGACCGTAATGTTAGGCCTACAGTACATGTAACTGCTGATAACTTCTTTACACAATGTCCCTCTAGCACGGCAATTACTGTTGAAGAAGTTGAACCTTGTTGGAACAGTTAGAAAAATAAAGCAGAAATTCCTGTTGAATATCTGCCTACTAAAGAAAGACGTGTGAATTCTTAACTTTTTGGTCATCAGGAAAAGTCACATTTCCTATGTTACAAGAAGAAACAGAAGAGTACGTGATATTTATGAGCAGCATGCACAGAAGTGCTGAAATCTCTAAACGCCCAGTCGCCAAACCAGAAATAATATTTTGTTCTTTAATAGCAGGAGTCAACATGTCAGTAGGCACTGATAATAATATTAATTATAACAAGTAGCAACCAGCATCAAACCAGACCTCAAAGAAAACGTGGAAGGTGTAATTATGCACCCGTGAAGAAGACAAAAAATACGTACCGTTTGTAGCAAATGTAGATCCTTTGTATGTGATAGACAGAGTAATGTAGTGTGCACTTCACGCGAATAGTAATGTAAAGTTGTAAACAACGTGTCAGTTGCGTTTGTACTAGAGTTTAGTATTTGTTGGCACATTAAAAACAGTATTTATAAAATCTTTGTGTCTGTTATAGTCATATGCTCAGGAACATAAGTAGTCATAAGTAGTGAACTCACTGAACTGGACTGCCACTTTCAGCCGATATTTTAAATATTACTAATATACAATGATAAAAACAGATATAATTATATCGAAGTCTGAAATGTTAGCCTAGTCAATTTCCAGCCTTCTTACTTTTTCATTTCCCCTCCTTCTTTCACTTTTCCATCATTGTATAGCACAATGAAGTCATAAGAACTGCCACATTTCTGTTAGAAAGCAAAAATACTATAATACGACCACAGTTCCTATTGCTACTACATAACGTTTTACCCATAATCAGTCGATGTTAACATTGGGGTCCATTTGGACCCCAACATCCTAAGTGTGACTAACTTAGCGACCTAGTACGAGGGTTAATTACATGAAGCATCGTTTAGGCTAGCGTAAATTAAAAATAGAGAGGCCTACACTTTTCCAAAGCGACTGGTCATTTTGAATGAATTTATCGGCTGACATCTTTGAACCACCGCTGCCCTCTAAAAAGGGTGTCACTTCATTTAAAGAGCAAGCGTTCACATATAGCAATATTCCGGAGGTAGAAAGCGTCATTGATTAGACTATTTCAACGGCACTATGTAAATTTCCAATCACAATTACAAAGATTACAATTACAACAAAAGTCAGAAAATCCTGGCATTAACACAAAGAAAGCATTAATTTTACTATTTGACGCTGGTAACGTTTACGAACAACCATACGAAGCATACATTTAGGCCTACACTTGCACTTACGCTAGCCTATTACAGATTTTGATTCCGTACCTTGTATCCCTAAAACATATTTGTACACTGCCTAATGTTTATCTGGGGAACAGTAAATGAATGAATGAATGAATGAATGAATGAATGAATGAATGAATGAATGAATCTAATGAACATGAGTAGAGCAACAATAAACACTTTTGAATCTGGACATTCTTATAGAGCCTATACAAAGTCTCTCAACGGCATTTCGAATCACTCATTTGTCTGCGGCTTGTGTTCGTGGAAGACTGAAGCAATCCAGCAACTACAACATCTGTTTTCTTTGGTAGCAGGGCTTAGTAGCCGGCCAGAATGCCCACGAACATTTGATGGGACACATAATTATATGGGCTCTATAAATGAACCATCTGGAAATAAGGGTCCAAGATGGGCTCCATAAAGGCATGCTGGAAGCGCGCGGCACTAAAACCTCGGATGGTTTGAGTTTCCAAATGTCAAGGCTGTTGCTTTGCCACTTTTAAACCAAGTCTGCATGTTGAGGCTCGTAGTAGTAGTGTCAGTTTAACGACACTGTGTGATAACAAAGTTCATTAGCGTCGACCTCCTCCTTCATCCAGGCTTGGGACAGAGTACAGTCAGTGGCGAAGTTCATGTTGAGGCTCAAATCTCTTACAGGCTTATTTAGTGCAGTTTCATATGCAAATATAAATGATAGAAATGAAAAAATGAAAATAAAGCACCAAGATTTAGACAGTGCAATTCAAACCTTTTTAACACTGTTGACCTTTTGCCCTGTGCCAATAAAAGGTGACAAATAACAATAAATTATTTTGCGAGTTTATGGTGGCACATGCGTCGGGAATTACGCCATCATTCAAACCATACTTTGTCACGTTGAATAGCAATAGTTTTCTTAGAAAATGCTGACTATACAGACCCTACGCCTACGCCAGGGCATAGGCTAGCCACTCCCTTAATTCACGTGATTTAACCACGATGGCGTATTTTACACCAGAAAATCCCGACCAAAAAGGAACTGAAGTGCATATAAATAGTCTGCGGTAGAACTGCAAAGGATTGAGCTGAAGCGCAAAGAACATGATTGCTTATTAAGGTCAATTTTTGGTTAGTTTACGCTTGCAGAAAACTTCTGTTTCTTTTGAGAGTGAACTCACTTTGGTATAGAATTTGAAGCTTCGATTGACGCCAGCTTGCAGGCTTAGGCAAGCAAAAAGGAGTCTGCTTTGCAGGTAATAGGCCTACAGTACATGCGATAATAAGAACAGGATCGAGGCAAGAATGGAAGAGCCAAAACCAGCAGTACCAGCAACTGGGAATAAGAAGAAAACGGGAAAAATGAAGAATGAAAAGGGGCTTGGGTCGATGATGACAGTTACTGTAGTTGGCTTCATCTGTGTCCAGCTCCTCAGCAGCTCTTCTGTCGAGGCTCCGCCAACAACCATTTACCCCACCACAGTTCCGTGCAGTCGGTTGCTGATGAATTAAGGGAATCGACAACGACAACCTACCGTGGTTACAGATGGCTGGCATCTACCACCTGGCCAATTTCACGGTTGATTTCTTCCCACTTTATAAGCACGAGTTGACAACCATTTATTTCTACTACAACCGCTCAGTGAAGGAACTGCGATTCGGTTCACCCTATCAGACCACCAGCATCCTGGTGGGGGCCTTCACCAATGGCCGCACCGACACTGTCACAGACAACTACACCAAACCCTTCAACCCCTTCTACTCCATGATAACCGAGTGGTACCAGTATGACCCTGCCAGTGAAAAGTACGTGACCCTTTCAGGGGGTAAGCAAAGCATCGAGCCAACATGTATCCCCGACGATGTTGTCACCTGTTCGTCTGAGATGGTTGAATTTGATGACAATTTGAAACAGGTAAGATTTTATCAGATTATAGTAATTAAAGATAAAAGCTTCAGTGGCTTCCGTGTCTAATGAGCATCATCATCATCATTATCATCATCATCATCATCATCATCATCATCATCATCATCATCATCATCATCATCATCATCGTCATCATCAAAAACAGCAACATCGTCATCGTCATCGTCATCGGCTTTCAGGGATTTCGAAATCTAAGTGCATCTTCACCTGGCGGCTGACTATCCGCGCCTCAGATTCCCATTTCGGTGTGACCTTGCGTGCGTTATAAATTTATTTAATAATAATAATAATGAGTATACTTTATTTCTTTAGAAACCCACAAACTCACAAACAGATTAACTAAATTGGCTGTTTTGCGCTTACTGTATAATCAACAGTCTCCAGTTGAATCTCTCACCTGATTGTTCCACTCCGAGGTACCCAAAACAGACAGGGAGTTTCCTAATTCCAACTTAGTTTAACTGAACAGCTAAAATAATGTAATTTTCACTATTTTCACATAATCTCATATTTTCCCTAGAATCCCCCCGTACGGCGCCTGGGAACGTGCGCAGTAACGAAAGGGTATTGCTGCACTTCCTTCAACTGCGTTGGCTTTCAAAACTCCTTTGGTTTTGGAGTCTCTGATTCTATTTTTCTATTCAAAGTTATTTGATTTTGCAGGATGTAATTTGAAATTACAAATTGAATGAAAAAATGTAATTCAATCACACATTACAAATTACATTGATGCAGAGTAACAAATTACAATTTACCAAATACAGTAGTATTGCAAATTACGTAATATCAATAGCATCAATTAAATTACTGCCAATCCCTGTCTGAGAGTAACTCGACACCTCTATGTTTAATCACGATCTTCACAATACATGTATACTGTACATAAAACGTAGTTGTAAAAACTACCTACTGAAAAAGAAACTGTTCTGTAGGCAAAATATATTCAGACAAAGTCGCACAGAAAATTATGAACATTTCTTCCAGTTGAAAGTCTGGCGTGAAAACAGATCGAGGGTGGGGTTGGGTAAATAAAATTCCAAGTTCCGGCATAAAGGTTAAGACTATAGGAGTATACACGTTGAGCTGTTTGGGAGCTGAAACCCATTAATTTTCTTTTTTATCCTCCAGCTTTAGCAGACGACAAGGCCTGCGGTGCGAACCCAGCTAATCAGTGCCTCAACGGAGGAACCTGCCTGACGAGTTCGGAATGTGTGAAGAAATACTGCGGATGCGCTCCTGGATATCGCGGACTCTACTGTGAAGAAGAGATACCGTTCTGTCCACTACCAACCGAACTAATTGACCTCTTAAGCTCCATTGAAGGCAGTCAACCGTATTTCGTTCCTTCGCTATACGAGGGAAGCGTTTTGACTATATTCCGCAGTTTAGGTTCACGACCAAGCTACTGGTTTTCGACCTGCGATGGCAGTACTTGGTCAAAAACAAGCATAACTATTCTACAACCTTCAACTACGGGACCGACCACAACGGCATATGGGTACCACGATGACACGACTCGACGCTTCATCTTCGAATGGAATGATCCAATTGCCACAGTCGCTATACCCGTGACGGTGTTGATAATGCAAGTTCTGAATCCACAGATTATTTTCTACATCATTCGCTATATATCGAGTGCACGAAAGAACATCATTGACCAGAATGACGGCGAGTTGGAGAATCTAGATAAAAACTACCGGACAAGTCTGGACATCTTTAAACAAAATCATCCGGAACCGGAAGAAGAGTACGACGCAGTTACTGCCAACTAACTCAGCAAGATCCACGACGATTACAAGAGACAATCAAATGAAATCACGGAACGGAAGGAGGGACGTATGCAGAAGAGCAAAGGAAAGGCAAAGTTCTGTCGAATCTTTTCGCTCTACGCAAACATAGCTTTCTGGATCCATCTGCTCTACGTAATTCTTTGCTCTACAACGCGTCTCTTCGGCGGAAACGTGTTTGGCATTCTTTTTATAATATCGGCCATCCTAGTTTTCGTCACCTATCTCATCGTCCTTCTTGAGTAGGCTACAAGTGGTCTTCCTAAAGACAGTACATAAGCAACTTATCTTCGAGTGTGTTTGCCGTTCAACGAATCGAAACAATTCGTGCCACACAACCGTCCATTTTCTTTCGGGCCGAGTGCTATCACTACGAGACTAGAACTCGGACAGTCACCTACACTGACGCCAATGGCAACAAGCAGACCAGACTGGAGACGTACCAGGAGAAAGTAGTCACGAACCTTTTCCTCGAACCGGTCAGTTTCCAATACTGGAAAGACACTTCTCCGCCTGAGCTGGTTGGAATTAATGACAAGGGTATCACAAAGATCAAGATGACGCTCAGTGTTGAACCTGGAGACGAAGAAACATCGGCCGCCATCTTTGAACAGTACTCTGCATTTCAGAACAAATACAGACATTTTGATGTGTGCGTCGACTTCAGCATGGAGAAATAAGTTCAGGGCTTCGAGAAGCGATTGGCCGCATATACGGACAATCGCGAGAAGCCAATCTGGCTGTCGAGCGCCTTCTACATTGTCGCGACATTGCTGTGCCTCAGCTGGCCCCACAAATGGGCCTTCAACTCGATCACCAGTAAAACGAAATTCGCCGTCAGCAAACTCGTTTACATCCATCGTCCGGAGCGAGACAACAGCGTCCCTGGTGCAAATTCTTATGCAGCAACTAGTGAGAGCACCGCTGTCACAGTCGACAGCAATCAAGTGTCAACTGCGACAACTGAGTAGGTCTATATGAATTCAGTGCTCGCGAATAAGCTGATGCTCTACGCTTAGTTTTAGAGTAGCGCTTTAGAAATGTTGTGTTTAAGATTATGAGTCTATATTCTGCGCTGCCATCTGCCGATCTTTCTTATCTCTGCCTTCCGGTTTAGGATGTTTATTCAAAGAACTGTAGGTCAAAATAATTTCGGCATAATAATAGGCAAATCCATCCGAAAACAACTAGGGCATATACGAAAGGAAAGCATGCATTTTTAGCCTTTCGTCGAAGCTTTCAGACTTAAGATAGGCGAAAAGTAAGTGTTCTAAACATAGTCTACCTTTTTGTCCTCTTGGGCTTTATATGTTTAATATATGGGACCATACGATACACTTTGGCCAGCGGCCCGCTGGCCAAAGTGTATCGTTGCGAGTCGATATGTGGTAAAGCAGAGGAACGGAATATGAATTAAGGAGTCTACGGATCGAATTGAGAAGAGCGGATATCTTCTTAATGCTGTCGATTATAATTATTCGAGACAAGGAGAGGCGCTGCAGGCTTTGTGAGGAGATGACGGATGGAAATTTCCTATGCAGTTGCATAGCTTTAAACGAGGTAAAGTTATACTGTGACGTCTGCGAGTGAGCACGGGAAACTTGCAGTTATAAATAGGAACGCAGCTCTGGCAGAAAAGATAATAAATAACAGTAGAGTAAATATATCCGTATAGAGCAACCTTAACCACGCATGACTGTGAAATGAATGCGATGAATGATGAATAATAGGATTGCGTTACTGTATTATTGACGATTAGAACAATGCTACGTCAAAGTTTAGCAGAATGCTAAACTTTAATTGTGCTTAGATATTATATTGTTAGTTGCTTGAATATAATCTTTAAAATGGCCGAACAGAGTGATTTATTTAGAGATAGATCAGAAGAAGAGGAACAGGTTACGAGGACCTACACCTCACCGGGCGAGAATAAGCCCACGATAACGTTAGACAGACTGTCCGAGTTAGAAGGGCGGTGGATAGAAAGACAGAGAGACGGAAGAAAGACAGAGAGAGGCGGAAGAAAGACAGAGAGAGGCGGAAGAAAGACAGAGAGAGGCGGAAGAAAGACAGAGAGAGGCGGAAGAAAGACAGAGAGAGACGGAAGAAAGACAGAGAGAGGCGGAAGAAAGACAGAGAGAGACGGAAGAAAGACAGAGAGAGGCGGAAGAAAGACAGAGAGAGGCGGAAGAAAGACAGAGAGAGACGGAAGAAAGACAGAGAGAGGCGGAAGAAAGACAGAGAGAGACGGAAGAAAGACAGAGAGAGGCGGAAGAAAGACAGAGAGAGGTGGAGGATAGACAGAGAGAGAGAGGGAAGAGGAAGACAGAGAGAGACGGAAGAAAGACAGAGAGAGGCGGAAGAAAGACAGAGAGAGACGGAAGAAAGACAGAGAGAGGCGGAAGAAAGACAGAGAGAGACGGAAGAAAGACAGAGAGAGGCGGAAGAAAGACAGAGAGAGACGGAAGAAAGACAGAGAGAGGCGGAAGAAAGACAGAGAGAGACGGAAGAAAGACAGAGAGAGGCGGAAGAAAGACAGAGAGAGACGGAAGAAAGACAGAGAGAGACGGAAGAAAGACAGAGAGAGGCGGAAGAAAGACAGAGAGAGACGGAAGAAAGACAGAGAGAGGCGGAAGAAAGACAGAGAGAGACGGAAGAAAGACAGAGAGAGGCGGAAGAAAGACAGAGAGAGACGGAAGAAAGACAGAGAGAGGCGGAAGAAAGACAGAGAGAGGCGGAAGAAAGACAGAGAGAGGCGGAAGAAAGACAGAGAGAGACGGAAGAAAGACAGAGAGAGGCGGAAGAAAGACAGAGAGAGGCGGAAGAAAGACAGAGAGAGGCGGAAGAAAGACAGAGAGAGACGGAAGAAAGACAGAGAGAGGCGGAAGAAAGACAGAGAGAGGCGGAAGAAAGACAGAGAGAGACGGAAGAAAGACAGAGAGAGGCGGAAGAAAGACAGAGAGAGGCGGAAGAAAGACAGAGAGAGGCGGAAGAAAGACAGAGAGAGACGGAAGAAAGACAGAGAGAGGCGGAAGAAAGACAGAGAGAGGTGGAAGAAAGACAGAGAGACGGAAGAAAGACAGAGAGAGGGGGAAGAAAGACAGAGAGGCGGAGGATAGACAGAGAGAGGCGGAAGAAAGACAGAGAGAGACGGAAGAAAGACAGAGAGAGACGGAAGAAAGACAGAGAGAGGCGGAAGAAAGACAGAGAGAGACGGAAGAAAGACAGAGAGAGGCGGAAGAAAGACAGAGAGAGGCGGAGGATAGACAGAGAGAGGCGGAAGAAAGACAGAGAGAGAGGGAAGAAAGACAGAGAGACGGAAGAAAGACAGAGAGAGACGGAAGAAAGACAGAGAGAGACGGAAAAAAGACAGAGAGAGACGGAAGAAAGACAGAGAGACGGAAGAAAGACAGAGAGAGGCGGAAGAAAGACAGAGAGAGGCGGAGGATAGACAGCGAGAGACGGAAGAAAGACAGAGAGAGGTGGAGGATAGACGGTTTAGTTTGATGCGTCGGATCCTCGATAGACTGGATGACATAGAGAGAAATGAAAGGGGGCGGATTGTGACGTTTACCAACCCACCTTCGTTAGAAGAACGGAGGACTATCTGTCCGATAGTTATTAGCCTTCCCTCGGAACTTAGAAGAACCACCTCGTCAGTGGATGAAAAAGAAAGAAGGCGGACTGTTCGCCCGTCTTGCCCTTCGGTAGCGCCTAGGGAAGATATAGCAAGAGCGAGAGCGACACCGGCAAGCACGAATTCCTACCCCCCCTACAGTTATACTAGTAATAATAAACTGATGATACCATCCCCTGGTAACTGTGCATTTGTACAACGTTCGATTAGAGCGTGCTAGTATGAGGCGTGTGAGTTGATGATTTAACTCGTTTAATAACTGAGTTTAAGTTAACTCATTTCACTTAGGATGAGTTGAGTTTGAGATTTAACTCATTTTGAGGTGCATGAGTTGAGTTTTGATTTAATTCATTTCTTGGCTGAGTTTACCCAACACTGCAATTTACCAAATACAGTAGTAATTCAAATTACGTAATATCAATAGCATCAATTAAATAACTGTCCCTCCCTGTCTGAGAGTAACTCGACACCTCTATGTTTAATCACGATCTTCACAATAAATGTATACTGTACATAAAACGTAGTTGTAAAAACTACCTACTGAAAAAGAAACTGTTCTGTAGGCAAAATCGCACAGAAAATTTTGAACATTTCTTCCAGTTGAAAGTCTGGCGTGAAACCAGATCGAGGGTGAGGTTGGGTGAAATAAAATTCCAAGTTGCGGCATAAAGGTTCAGCTTACGAGTATATACGTTGAGCTGTTTGGGAGCTCATACCCATTAATTTTCTTTTTTATCCTGTTGCTACCATTTCTGACAATAGCTCCAATTTTGTGAAAGCAGCCATAGAGTTCAATGTTGCTATTGCTCATTCCAGAGATACTATAGTGATTACGAGAAAGATGACGATAAGGAAAAGATGCTTTCAAAACTCCTTTGGTTTTGGAGTCTCTGATTCTATTTTTCTATTCAAAGTTATTTGATTTTGCAGGATGTAATTTGAAATTACAAATTGAATGAAAAAATGTAATTCAATCACACATTACAAATTACATTGATGCAGAGTAACAAATTACAATTTACCAAATACAGTAGTATTGCAAATTACGTAATATCAATAGCATCAATTAAATTACTGCCAATCCCTGTCTGAGAGTAACTCGACACCTCTATGTTTAATCACGATCTTCACAATACATGTATACTGTACATAAAACGTAGTTGTAAAAACTACCTACTGAAAAAGAAACTGTTCTGTAGGCAAAATATATTCAGACAAAGTCGCACAGAAAATTATGAACATTTCTTCCAGTTGAAAGTCTGGCGTGAAAACAGATCGAGGGTGGGGTTGGGTAAATAAGTTTCCAAGTTCCGGCATAAAGGTTAAGACTATAGGAGTATACACGTTGAGCTGTTTGGGAGCTGATACCCATTAATTTTCTTTTTTATCCTCCAGCTTTAGCAGCCGACAAAGCCTGTGATGCGAGCGAAGCTAATCAGTGCCTCAACGGTGGAATTTGCCTGACGAGTTCGGACGGTGTGAAGAAATACTGTGGATGCGCTCCTGGATATCGCGGACTCTACTGCGAAGAACAGATGCCGTCCTGTCCACAACCAACCGAACTAGATAAGTAAGTAAGTAAGTAAGTAAGTAAGCCATTTATTGACAGAGCATCAAATACCATAAGATCACAGTAATCAGTACAAATTTAAGAAAACAATTCCAGTAGATGAATACACATATCAAAAGGTCAATCCAAAAGGGTCATATGGACCCGCTGCGGCTGGATCAACCTTTTTCTGGATAATGTTTGGCAGTAGTAACAGTGCAAAAAAAAATGCATTGTGTGAGAATATGATACACAAATCAATGAACCAAACATAACTGAAAGTTTAAGTCTTAACATACAGAGTTTAAGTCTTAACATACAGAGATCAAGCAGTCTTTAAATTTTCTCTTAAACAGATTAAGGGTGGGAAGATGCTTTACATCATTGGGAATATTGTTCCAAATCGAAGGACCAGAACATTTTATCGAAAACAATTTCATTCTAGTATGTGCAATGTCAACTAATTGACCTCTTACCGAACTAATTGACCACACATAGGCAGTCAACCGTATTTCGTTCCTTCGCTGTACGAGGGAAGCGTTTTGACCATATTCCATGGTTTAGGTTCGCGACCAAATTAATACTTTTCGATCTGCGATGGTATTACATGGTCTAAGACAAGCGTAACTACAGCCATTAACAACTAAGCTTATATCCACGAGACCGACGACGATGGAATTTGGGTACGACAATGACACAACTGGTCCCTTCACCTTCGAATGGAATGATCCAATTGCAGAAATCCTTATAACCGCGACGGAGGTGATGATGCTGGGTCTGAATCCACTGATTATCTTCTACATCATTCGCTGTGTATCGGGTGCACGAAAGAACATGATTGAGCAGGAGGATGACGTCGAGTTGCAGACTCTCAACACAAACTGCCGGACGAGTTTGGACATCTGTCGACAAAATCATCCGCAACCGGAAGAAGAGTACAACGCAGTTACTCCCACCCAACTCAGCAAGATCCACGACGATTACCAGAGACAATCAAACGAAATCAAGGACCGGAAAGAAGCACATATTCATAAAAACATTTTCAAGGCGATCTTTCGAATCTATTCTCTCTACGCATACATAACCTTCTGGATCCATCTGCTCTACATAATTCTTTACTCTACAACGCATCTCTTTGGCGGAAGCGTGTTTGAATTTCTTTTCATAATATCAGCCAGCCTAGTTGTCACCACCTATCTTATCGTCCTTCTTGAGTACAAGTACGGTTGCGAAAGACAGTACATAAAAAACCTATCTTCGAGTGTATTTGCCGTTCAACGAACCGAGACGATTCGCGCCACTCAACCGTCCATTTTCTGTAGGGCCGAGTGCTATCACTACGAGACTAGAACGCGGACAAGCACCTACACAGACGCCAATGGTGACACGCAGCACAGCACGGAGTCGTACCAGGAGAAAGTAGTCACCAACGATTTCTTCGAACCGGTCAGTTTCAAATACTGGAAAGACACTTCACCGCCTGAGTTGGTTGGAATTAACAACAAGGGTATCACTAAGATCAAGATGACGCTCAGTGTTGAGCCAGGAGACGAAGAAACAGCGGCGACCATCTCTGAAAAGTACTCTGCATTTCAGAACAAATACAGGCATTCTGATGTGCACGTCGGCTTCAGCATGCCGAAACGTGTTCAGGGCTACGAGAAGCGATTGGCCGCCTATACGGACAATCGGGAGAAGCCGATCTGGGTATCGAGTGCCTTCTACACTGTCGCGGCATTGCTGTGTCTCAGCTGGCCCTACAAATGGGCCTTCAACTCGATCACCTGTAAAACGAAATTCGCCGTCAGCAAACTCGTCTACAGCCATCGTCCGAGGCGAGATTACCCCAGCCAGCATGCCCAAGTCCGCCCCATCTGGGCCCCATATAGTCAACTTCGTGGGGCCCATATGGGCAGCCCAGATGGGCTCGATGTCCATTTGGCCACGGGCTCCATGTCCGCCCCAAATGGGCGGCCCACGAATGAGCCTATATGGGTTTAGTGTGGGCCCCGCGTCCTTGGTGTAAATTCTTATGCATGCTGCAGCAACTAGTGAGAGCACCGCTGTCACAATCGACAGCAATCAAGACTAGTCAACTGCGACAACTGAGTAGGTCTATATGAATTCAGTGCTCGTGAATTAGCTGATGCTCTACGCTTAGTTTTAGAGTAGCGCTTTAGAAATGTTGTGTTTACGATTATGAGTCTATATTCTACGCTGCCATCTGCCGATCTTCCTTATCTCTGGCCAGGGCCGATGAGAGGGGGGGTCAGGTGGGGTTACTGCCCCGGGGCCCGGTTCTATGGCAGGGGCCCTGGCAGGGGCCCGGAAATGTATAAAACTTTTTCAAACTGAAGAAACCTGTGGGTTTTGGCCAAATGCAGTC
This sequence comes from Aporrectodea caliginosa, assembly GCA_020284085.1. NCBI lineage: Eukaryota > Metazoa > Annelida > Clitellata > Crassiclitellata > Lumbricidae > Aporrectodea > Aporrectodea caliginosa. The sequence continues at coordinate 32,805 of JACEVL010000636.1, forward strand.
TAATTGCTTCAGTTTAATAGATAGGTAATTAAGTAAATGAGGTACTTGATCTATTGAATTTCTTTACCAAAGTGTAAGCCAATAACGAATGTCGGTGGAAATGGGACTGAAAAAGTTAGCATTGTTGTTAAACGAAAACGATTTAATAACTGTGAAACTTAACGGTCTCAGTTGCTCAGTCAGAGGATTTAGGAGTGAGCACAGTAACAGAAGTTGGACATCACTCATCAGAATGGTTTTGGACTATCTGCTGATGCAAAGTTAACTGATGCAGACAAATTGCGATTTCTCACTGAATTCTATACTCCACCAGAATCGTATGCGTAGCCAAGAACTTTGCATTACGGGGTGCGTAATGCAAAGTTCCAGGCCACGTTATAGTTGAATAACTTGAATTTGAAAAACACTGCTTATTGGTAGGCCTATTTTGAGATTTATCAGCAGTCGGCCTAAAATTGAATATTCGTTTTCTGTGAGGCATACAATTTGTACTGTATGTAAATTCTGAACTGAAATTTGAGTCATTGTCAAAATAAATAATAGGGCCTACTTAAACTTACAGCTGGATGTAATTTATCACAATAAATAATTGATATCAAATTACCAATATTTGATATTATTCCATTAAGTTGATAACGAATTAAAAGATGAATAACCATCAGAGATCTGGAGCTCAATAAAGGAATGAAAGATTGGTGAAAGTCAGGAGTGCAAACGAGAGACAAACAATCCTTCAAAGCCTTGCATTTTCAATTTAATCAAAAGCGAATGATGCAGCAAATGAAGCTGACAATATCGTTGCTAGTATGATAGTAGATGTACGTGGAGTTGATCATGGTAGGCTACAGAGTACAGAGCGAGTTGTTGACGTAGTCCATGTAGACAATGCAACACAGCAATTGACGTATCCTCATCTCTTGAAATTGGATATCATAATGCGATAAATGTCATATAAAAAATCGTTTATCACATTCACATAATCACATTTTCATATTACATTTATGTAAATTTCTTTATAATTAGAGTCATAGATGGCCCTTTTAAACCAGAAATTGATTTTCACATTTACTTTTACTATTAGGCCTATTATTCAGGGCTTTTAAACGGAATTTTTAGAACTGCGCACGACCCCGTAAAAAGCCATAGTGAATTATTCCAAATCGGATGACAATGAACATTTAAAAACTGTTTTAACTGCACAAAATTCATTTAATTAGAACTGCCCTTTTTGTGTAGAACTGCACACTAAAAAAGTCCTGTTATTATTATTATTATCCTTATTATTCGTTAAATGTAGTTTGAAAGCGTTTTCCCAGCTTACACCAGATTTGGGCTTAGGCTAATTATAAAAACGGGGGGCCCTGATGGATGTCTGCCCCGGGGCCCGATTTGGCTCACAACGCCCATGTCTCTGGCTTCCGGTTGAGGATGTTTATCTAAAGAACTTTTGGCCAAAATAATTGAGGCATAATAATAGGCAAATCCATGCGAAAACAACTAGGGCATAATTTATAAGAAAAGAAAAGCATGTATTTTTTGACGTTTTTGGCCACGTGGTCTTCATATGTCTTGCCACGTAGGACCATACTCCCATTATGGACTTAATATATTCTGTACATGGGACCAATGACCACGTGGAGGAAATTATACATGAAGCCCATAATTTATGACATTTTATTCCCATATAGGCTTCAGTCGATCACCGGTAAAAACGAAACTTGCCGTCAGCAAATTTGTCTACATACATTCGATCGTTATGTGGAGCGAGACTGCGACTTCCCAGATGTAATTGTTGCCGCAGTTGACGTTTGATCGCTATCGACTGTGACAGCGGTGTGAATGTAAGCCTACCATACACGGGACATATAATATGAAACCCATAATGACAACCAGTGGCGTAACTTCATATTCTGGGCCCCCCTGCAAGATTTTCAAAATGGGCCCCCCCTCCATACAGCCGATGACAATCTGATAGACAATTTTATGTTTCAAATTATCGACTCACTTTTGAGGCATACATTTTAATGATTTTAATTTATGATATTTTATTTTATTATTAATTTGTAATCTTATGCCACAACTAAAAATTGTTTTCGATTTGCATTAAAATTGATTAAAATGAGTCAATTTTACATCGTTTTTTAAGTTCGTTTTGTAAATCCTTCTTTTTCCGTCGTTTAGCTGCTCCACTTAGAGGCTTGCTAGCCATCATTAGTACAATTTTTTATTTTTAAATCTTAAATTTTGTATTGTAATCCGATCTAATGTTTTGTTGTTATATAATTTAAAAAAATAGTAATAATAATTTTACATTTTTATATTATTAAAAACTATTTTATTAATCTATTTAAACAAACTTTTTAAATAAATATCAACAACGATGGCCGACGGAAACTTGGCAATGAGACTAATGACGTCAGCATAAATCAAAGACGAAAAGTGAAACTAATTGAGTGAATTAACTGCAAATTTCAACGTCATCTGGCGATTATAGTTTGCCTTCGAGTCACTGCTCACTAGCTTAAATCAAAGCCTAGAAAAATATGCGCCGACCGCGCATCAATAGTAATATTCCACATCATCTGCCTGCCTGCATGATTTATTGATTTTACAAGGCTAAGGAGTTTACAAGGAGTTTCGGTTTCCGGCTTTCTGCTGTGCATTTATTAATTAAAATAGTTCATTTTTTCAGGTTTGAAAATGGGCCCCCTTTTACCTGGGCCCCCCCCGCAGTTGCGGGCCCTGCGGGCCCATAGTTACGCTACTGATGACAACATTCTCATAATGACTTCATATGTTCTACCATATTTAGGAGATACAATTACATTGTATATATAATTAAAGTATAAATTAGATATTTTTCTGTGATACATGTATTACATATATATAAATAAATTGTATATATATATAATTATGGAACCCGTGTGCCAAAAATTCCCATACGGGCTTCATGTGTCATACCATTTGGTGCCCTTCAATGACAAATCCGAAGGTGATGCACGCGGGGCCGATGCATCTTCGGATATACGGTTCACTTCCAAGCTGATGCTAGGCCTAGTAGGCTACCTCTACCACATCCCACGGGCTTATGACAGAGACAAGTAGGCCTACGCGTGAACAACTACATGTAATTCGGGATTGTAACAATCTTACTTACTTTAAGTATGCTTGAACAACTAATTCAGGATTGACAAGTGGAGTCTTCTCAGGCTGCGATTTAGAGATCACGTGACTTCGTATGAAGTTTGTTCTCTTGCTATGAAAGAATTATAATACAGAGCAGTGTTTTTGAGAAGTTTGAAAAGGCGCTTTGTAAATAACCGCATATATAAAAGAGAGATAAGAACTCATGTATACAGAACGTTGCGCATGACATAATGTCGCCACCTAAGTAAATCATTGTCTCATCGCTTCCGCTTTCGTTACTTCCAGGTAATGGATGTGATGAGAGCAAACACGGAGTTTGTGGTAGAACAGTTCCTTCATTAATTAGCCATAAATTTATTTATTGTTATTATCAAGTGTTCTGCATCGTTTCTGTTTTAAGTCTTCTGCTCTGTTTTCTGTTTTCGGAAAATGTTTTCGAAAATGCACTATGCCTATAATAGCCTAATTGTTGTATGCATTGTGCTTTTGGGATAAATAAAAAGTTGTTAGTTGTCGGGTCTTCAGTGACTGTTAGATTCTATCTGAGTTTATGACGACCAGATATAAGGACATGATTAATCACACGGCGAGTTCATTAGTCCTACATTGGAAAGCTTATGTGAAGTGGTCGAAGCTTTTCTTTTAGTAGGTTAATATGGAATTTTAGTACTTTTTAGTATAGGCCTAGGCTGAAGTTCTTAATGCATTTGACCTACCTATGGCCCCAATTTTGCGATCGGATTCAAGGCTCTTCAATCTGCACTGATGACAAAATATGAAACATTTTCCCACTGAGTTGACTTTGAGGTTTATGCAGATTTTCCGTAATCCTCCAAAAACAGTTTGAAATGTGTGAATGCTCTCTTACCCTGACTTCGCAGTAGCATACTGTATCTTATACTAACTTGTAATAAGTAGTCATAATAAGGTGGCTGGCCATTCTGTTTGGCCTCACAAGTGCAACGAATTTCCATTCAATGAATGACTACTGTTAGAAACAAACGTTTCAGGTAAACCAAGACCATTTAGCATGAAATTTGTTGAAACGCGCAGAACTTGTTTCTGCCTAGAATTTCTGTTGTGCTTCTTCCTTCACCGCAGCTTTAGACAACACTCCGAATTGCGCTATTACGTAACTTGTACCGACTGGTAGGCCTATGCTAATTAAAGTACTATTTTACTATTTCTAGAGCCACGTTTGATCGCCATGTTTGGAATTACCATTAAATTTTCTTTTCCGGTTATAATCTCCAAAGGTTTTTCCTGTTTCCAGCGTTCTGAGGCCATTAGCCAACAGTTTTCCAACCTTTCTTCGTTTGGCCTACTCAGATTCTTATAACCCCAAACCTATTGTGATCAATACGTGCTACGATGTAACATTTAAAAGTTAGTTAACCCTCAGGCTACCAAGGTTTTTTGCGACATCGGCTACCAAGGGGGGGTTGAGACGACCCCCTGGATTTCGTGTTTAGTTTCACATATCATAACTTGTAATATAGCATTGGATTTAGCATTCATTTCTGCACAGAATGGTATATTTAGTTGTACATTATGTGAATGCACCTCGAAATTACATCACTTTTAACAACGGAACCCCCTTAATTAGCGATATTTTATATTATTGCGTACATTTTGTACTTTTGGATAAACAAATATAAGATTATGTGTGTTTTGAAACTGATCTATGTATCCAAAATACACATACATCCCTACATATGTTTATATACGTATAAATATACATCCATACATATATCCATACATATATATCGGTTTACGTTGTGATGCTGTATTCAGCCTTTTCACACAGATTACGCGTATTATTATTTATTTTGATCACTTCCGGTTTTCAAAAACAAACATGTAAGTATGCAAATGAAGCCCTACATTCCCTCTAAAGAATGGTATATTTATTTCTCTTCCAGGAATATAAATGAATACGCTACAGACAAAAAACTAAGGGGGTCCTTCCATTCAGCCATTTTCACGCATATTACGCGTATTATTATTTATTTTGATCACTTCCGGTTTTCAAAAGACAAACATATAAGTATGCAAATGAAGCCCTGCATTCCCTCTAAAGAATGGTAGTATAAGTAAGTAAGTAAAAGAATATTCTTTATTTGACTACCAGCAAACGCACAGTAGCTCACAGAAAAATAAATAATACAAACATTTATGCAAAGTCATATAACATTCTCATAATAAAACTTCTTTTTGCAAAGGCATCAATTCTAGGTAGGGTGAGATCATGTGGTCTGGGTCGCGTATTGTATGGGTGACCTTACGGGGAAGGAGGAGGTCGTGAAGGACGTTGTTTGAGAGAATTGAACGGAAAAGAGTAGAATCAGCTCTAGAACAGTGTTTGTCAAAACTAAGAGAAAATCGGCAGGGAGTAAGCCTGAACAGGTCAATTTTCTCAGAATACCGTTAAGTCGTTTACGCTCCCCTACAGTGGCAAATCCCACCAAACGGGGGAGGCATAAAGTAGCCGTGCGAGGGTAGTAGCTCTAACGTCAAAGAGACGTTGACCGTGGAGACCATGGGCGACCAAAACACGTAGCGCGAACATGGATTGTCGGGCTTTGCAGCATATTTTGTCCATTTGTGCCCCAAAGCCAATCCGATCAGAGATAGTGACACCCAAAATAACCATCTCCTGGACCCGCTCGATGCCAGGGATGGGGGAAGGAGGGCAATAGCTTTGGACCTCGGTCGTCTGTAACAACCATTTCTCTGGTCTTAGCATGGTTTAATTTAAGATTGCTAATGGGTGCCCATTGAGAGATATGATCAAGTTCAGAAAGAGTGCTGTCAATGCAGGAAGCAGGAATCAGCAATTAGCTATCGTCGGCATATTGAGGAAGGCGGTTTCCACTGCATTTAATGTAATGTAATGTAATTAGTAATTTATATAGCGCCGCTCACAGCCGAGGCCATTCAGTAGCGCTCCCAGTGCGAGAACCCCGAGAGAAGAAATATGTTTTAAGAGAGAGAGAGATGAAGACAATGATCCAGAAAGGAAAGTCTCACGCAAAGTGAAGTGAAGGGCATTCCATAAGGAGGGCCCAATGATGGCAAAGGATCGAGTTTGAGCAATCGTAGTCCTAGCTCGTGGGACAAAGAAGTCAGATCGGTCCAGAGATCGTAAAGGCCGATGAGAAGATGCAGAAAGAGGAGGACGAATGACATCCCTGAGGTATTTTGGAGCAAGTCCCAGTTTGGATTTGAGGACCAAAGCAAGGACTTTAAACTGAATGCGGTCAGAGAGAGGAAGCCAATGCAGTTGGTTAACCATGAATGATGATATATGGGAGTATTTAGGAAGGTGAGCAATCAATCGAGCAGCAGTATTGAGAACAGATTGAATAGGGTATAGACGGACCTTGGGAAGACCAATAAGTAGGGAGTTGCAATAATCAATTCTGGAACAGACAAATGCATGGACAATGGATGCCATGGTAGAGAGAGGAACAGATCTGCGAATAACCCTGAGACGCCGTAGGTGAAAGTAAGAGGATCGTGTAAGGTTGGTTACATGAGCAGAAAAAGTGAGAGCGCTGTCCAAAGTGACACCTAGGTCACGCACACAAGTAGAGAACGTAAAATTGGGAAAGTTTTCAGAGAGAAGCGAAAAGTCAATTTTCAGAAGTTGTTGGGGTGTGCCAAGCCAAATAAGTTGAGTTTTGGAAGAGTTTAGCGAAAGGCGATTGGAAGACATCCACAAATGCAAGTCATGGGAAAAAGCTTCAATACGGCGAGCTAAAGTGAGTTGAGTAGACGCAGGACCATGAACATATGCCTGAACGTCATCAGCAAAAAGGTGACCAGTAGCAGAGTAATTTGTAAACAAAGAGGTAATATCAGCCGTGATCAGGTTTAAGGGTACAAATAGCTATGACAAAATCAGTAGGTCCAAGGCCAGAGCCTTGCACTATGCTGGCATTAATGGTACAGAGGGGAGAGATTTCACCCCCAAATTTAGTACAGTGTTGCTCGTCCATGAAGAAAAATGAGTACGCTATAGACGAAAAACTAAGGGGGAGGTCGTATCAACTCCCTCTGGTACCTCGGGTATATCGGGTGTAACTTTTAAATGGCGTGAGATATCACAATGATGTTTACCGCAAAATGTGCGCAACTGATCCTGCTACAGCCACCTAAATTATCAAAATTATATTCCACATGGAACAAGTTTTCGAAGCAAAAAACCTAGGGGGTCGTAATAACCCCCCTTGGTAGCCCGAGGGTTAATAAACATCGTTTCATATATTTCAAGATAAATATTATAAAATAAATATGGATAACAACATAACTATTTTGTTAGCTAAGCACAAGATGCAATCTGCAGACGACATCCTTTTAGTAGGAATCGATCCAGAAAATGGACTCTGAGGTCGACATAGATCAATTAATATATGAACGTTTTTTAATAACCCCGAGGTAATAAGAACAACAAACGATTGTACATAATCATAGACAGAAACAGAAACAAACCCCAAACAGAGGCAGAAGCAGACACAGGGATAGAGGCAGAAAGAGCAGGGGCGTAAGAGACAGAAATAGGATACGAAGTTAAAGGATGGAAGATTGTGAGAGGAAGAATCAGAAGAAAAGGATTTTAAAGTTGTAAGATGGCAGAGCGAGGGGCGGTGAAATGAATAGAGTGGGAGTGTAGTTAAAGGAAAGAAACAGAAAAGCAAAGCACAGGGTATTTACATTTAACAGTGGCAGTAGCGGCAGTAGCAGCAATAGTAGCCAGTATTAGTAGCAGTTCCCGTCTCTGACGCAAGGAGAAAGTAACTAAGATGTCACATCCATAAACTTTCCTTTTCTTTGCTGATGGGTTAAACGCAGCCTACTTTTGCATTGGCCGAGCAGCGCTACTGTGAAAAACAAATACCGTTCTGTGCACGACCAGCCGAACTAATAGCCCTCTTAAATACAATAATTATTGAAAGCAAGTATACGTATTTCGTTACTTCATTCTACGAGGGAAGCGCTTTGACCATATTCCTTCGTTTAGGTTCACGACCAAATCAATAGCTTTCTACCAGCGATGGTATTATATGGTTTAAAACAAGCATAACTATTCGACAACCTTCAACAACAACATCTACGAGACCGACCACGATGACATTCGGGTACCACGATGACACGACTGGTCCCTTCACTTTCGAATGGAATGATCCAGTTGCCCGAATCGTTATACCCGTGACGGTGTTGATAATGCAGGTTATCAATCCACTGATCATCTACTGCATCATTTGCTGTGTATCGTGTGGACGAGATAACATGATGGAGCAGGAGGAGGATGTCGAGCTGCAGAATCTACAAAGAAACTACCAGACGAGTTTGGACATCTTTAGACAAAATCATCCACGACCAGAAGAAGAACTCAGCGTAGTCGCTGCCAGCCAATTCATCAGGATCCGCGAAGATTACCAGAGACAATCGAAAGAAATCACAGAACGGAAGGAGGCACGTGTGCAGAAAAACATCGAAAAGGTGAAGTTCTGTCGAATCTTTTCGCTCTACGCATACATAACCTTCTGGATCTATCTGCATGCTCTACGTAATTCTCCGCTCTACAACGCAGATCTTTGGCGGAAACGTTTTTGGCGGTCTCCTTATAATATCGACCATCCTAGTTCTCGTCACCTATCTCATCGTCCTTCTTGAGTGTTTTTCGTCTTCCGAAAGACATTACATAAGAAACCTATCTTCGAGTGTATTTGCCGTTGAGCGCATCGAGACGATTCGTGTCACTCAACCGTCCATTTACTTTCGGGTCGAGTGCTCTCACAACGAGATCAGAACGCGGACAGTCACCTACAGAGACGTCAATGGTAATACGCAGACAAGACTGGAGACGTACCAGGATAAAGTGGTCACCGCACTTTTCCTCCAACCGGTCAGTTTCCAATAGGCCTACTGGAAAGATACTTCACAGCCTGAGTTGGTTGGAATTAACAACAAGGGTATCACTAAGATCAAGATGACGCTCAGTGTTGAGCCTGGAGATGAAGAAACAGCAGCGGCCATCTGTGAACAGTACACTGCATTTCAGAACAAATACAAACATTCTGATGCGTTCAGCGACTTCAGCATCGAGAAAAGAGTTCAGGGCTTCGAGAAGCGATTGGCCGCCTATACGGACAATCGCGAGAAGCCGATCTGGGTGTCGAACGACTTGTTTATCGTCGCGACATTCCTGTGCCTCAGCTGGCCCTACAGATGGGCCTTCAAATCGATCACCAGCAAAACGGAATTCGCCGTCTGCAAACTCGTTTACATCCATCGTACGGAACGAGACTACAGCGTCCCTGGTGTAAATTCTCATGCAGCAACTAGTGAGAGCACCGCTGTCACAGTCGTCAGATATCAAGTGCCAACTGCGCCAACTGAGTAGGTCAATATGAGTCCAACATTGTACACTGCCAGCTGCACGTTTTCCAAATCTCTGGCTTTCGGTTTAGGCTGTTCATCCAGAGAACTTTCGGTCAAGATAATCGAGGCATAATAATTGTCATATTCCAGGCGGCGACAAAATAATATGGCACTTAGTAAAAGAAACGCATCTATTTCTGAGCCTTGCGTTGGGGCTTTCAGACTTAAAATAGGTGAAAAGTACATGTATAGACCTAAGTGAAAAACCTAGTTTACGTTTTTGGTCATGTGGGCTTCATATTATGTCTTACCATGTGGGGCCATATATATGAAGGCTATGTGACAATAAACCCAATATGCATGGCCGGATTAACCATTATGCTCATTGTGCTTTAGCATGGGCCTCACGTTTACAGGAGCCCCCGAACGGAGTCGGAAATGCTGAAGGACAAACACAAAATTATTGCAAAAAAAATTATTTGTTCATAAGAAGATTCGGTTTAAGTGAGAATTTACACTTAGCAAATTGGAAATTTGAAATGTCAGCCATGAAACCAACTGCTGTGCTGTAGGCTACATGTGTTTCTTTTGACTCAACTTCTTTCTGTCAATATATTATAATCAAGATACTTTTTTATTCCGACGCCATTCGATCCCTGGAGTTAAGTTTTAGTTTAACACGATTCCTAGAACCTTTCTGCTTTTCGGTGCTAAGAAAGTCCAACTTTCTAAAGAAAAGACTAAGAAAGATCGAAGACGGTCTTCGTGTGCTTCAGCGCCGTGTTCGGATGCATTTCTTGCATGACACTGCACATTATACCCACAGATGGTCCCATGCTCATACAGGTGAGATTTGCAATACTGAACCTGTTGAAGGAATTATTTTTGCAAGACAATCATTGTATGCCCTACGCATTCTCGTTGCGCATATTCTCACCAGTCCGCAGCTATATAGGCCTAATGTATAACGTGCAACAATAGTAACTCGTCTGCTCTATGTTGCCCGGCATGATGGGGTTTGCGGGACAACAGGGTAGAAGCAGTTTTCAGTCAGTAATAAGCAAGCTGATCCGCCTCCAGTACGACCTTCCTAACGACTACCCAATATTTGAGCGACTTTATCTTGACGCTGACACCCATCTTTTCTCTGTGGTCCTGATGAACCCCGGTCACTTACTGTAAAGGACACTTAGTTCCACCAAAAGCCCCAGCAATAATCCCTGCGACCGTGATCGCACGACCGTTGCCTACCTCTTGTAGATATACTACGGCGCAAGACGTTTGTAGTTAGAATGTTGTACTCATATTCCCAGTTGATTTATTCATTCATTACGAGGATTTATATTGATTATATTCATTGCTATTAAAACTTATGTACACCAGAGTGCGGATATGCAACTGTTTTAATAAATAATATACTTACTTTATATTTGCCTACTTTATTGCTACACGTCAGTCTGAAAACGAGTCATCTAAGTTTACAAAACCTTCTTGTCACTCGACTGATACCTATGAATGGTTGCCAGTTACAGCGGCCAATGCTGATTAGGCCTGTTGACTCGAGAAAGTATCAGAAACCTGCAGAAACATGGCGAGTCTAATGATTACCCAACGTCGAAACGACATTATAAAAGCAGTGTCAACTTTGTGAAAGAGAAAAAATCGCCAGTTCAATAATAACCTGTTTATTCCTGGGCACTGAATGGTGAGCGTCAACTAAGAAAAATGGTTGCTTTTCAGCCCATATCAAGGTTCAGTTTACTGTTTCTAGAGTCTGCCTATGACTAGCCAAAAAGATCGATTTTCACTGCCTGTGTTGAAAGTGACATGTTTAAACTTATTTCATGTGATGACCATCATTGCACAGTTTGCAGCTGCTTAAAGTCGCAAGTGTTTCTGAGCTGTTAACAATGAAGAAAACAGTTTCCAATTTTGATTATTATTTTGCGCTAGTTGTATGTTGTCTATATATACTGTAACATACATTTGGAACAACCGCAGATATTGCACCAATAGCCTATACAAAGCGTTGATGCTGTGTTGTATGCATTGACTAATAATTTGAGCAGCAGGGCACATTGACCTTACTTTACAACAAATTGATTGTCATGATTTTACGGCATCCCCATCATGCTATACTCAGTATGACAAGGGTCCCGCTTATAATGAGTATAGGGTCCCAGAGTGGCTAATCCGGCCCTGGCCAACTGGACTTCATATCTCTTACCATTCGGGTATATGAATCCCATATGACAACAGTCCCATAATATGGACTTCACGTCTTATCACATGGCACCACCTAAAGGGCATATGAAGCCATATATGGGAATATTGTCATACGGGCCTCATATGTCCCACATAAGACGCTGCTGTTGTAGAACTGCTGCATTTCTGTCCAAATGTTTTGCTAATTTCATTTTGTGATGCTGACGAGATGAGGGAGCGGAAAGTGAATGATAACCTGTCACGGAAACCAACTAAAACAAAGGACATGAGCGAATGGTTATTGTATTATAATGATCTATTAAAACAACCAAATTATCACACTACACAAGTTAGACCGAAAACTTTTCAACTCTGGAACACAGTTTTCTAAGTTGAGCAAATGAGATTTTTAAACGCCTTTTATCGTTTGCTTCATACTTTGGAAATAATCATTAAATTCACGAATCCTTCCTAATTGTCTACCTACGTGTCTAAGTAATTTATCACGTCGTAACAAGGTTATGCTGTATCAAGGAGGCTTTAAAATCAGAATATTACATTCGCTCCATATCCCAACCATACTATATATCCATTATTCACCCAATTTTGTAATATTAGCTGCCACTTCATTAGCTTTCTACGTGTTTTAAAAAACTCAAATAGCTTACAGAAGTTTTTTAAATAATCGTTTATTAATTCAAACTGACAAGTACGCAGTAAGATTACATGATATAGTAGTAACAGATAATAACAAGTTTAACAGGAATCGAATTTAACTGTATGGCTGCCTAAAGGCGCCCATCTGTCTTAGGCCTACTGCTCATTTTACAGTCACCTCTAAAGAGTGGAAGGCTGAATCAACCTTAAGGGGCTAGCGGGTATCGGACCCGCGCCCTGCTGATCTTCGTGTCAGCGTGTTACCATTCAACCATCTCCCGCCCAAACTTGTAATCAATTAATTTGAGGAAAAACTAACACAATAAAGCACAGCTAGAAAACACCAAAACACGACTAACGATATTTTCAGTAGTTTTAGTGATTTGTCTTATACTCTACTTTCAATGTTAGTTTACAATATTAAATTATTAGCCTAACCTTCAAGTTCTAAATATTCAACGAATGCAACATTATCTGAGAATCGAATCGATGCACGCTATAAATGCAGGAATAGTTTATAGTTAACATGTTCAATCAATCAATCAATCAATCATAGAATTTATATAGCGCCTCTTCAAGGGCTCTACTCAGAGGCGCATTATCTATTTAACGTGTTATTATCTATTATTATCTCAGTTGCAGATAATCTTTCATCTGCTAGACTACATATATATATATATATATATATATATATATATATATATATATATATATATATATATTTATATATCTGTTGACATCCAGAATGAAAGATCAAATACGATGGAACGTATACTGCAGTGTAACAGTCTATTAAGACATGCAGACTACAGGATACGCCGTTTAAGTGATAGTAGAGTCAGCAGAGTTATTATAGCCTATCACGTGTGTGGTGGGTTTTGTTTCATTTGCCTAACTACATTGGAAAATGAAGTTGGTCGTGTTTGCTGAAGATGAAGCTATCAGCCTAGCACTGTTGCAGCTGCAGCTCTTCCACTGCATCACAGTCACTGACTTATTTATATCAATTATTTTGGTGGTATTAATTCTGTTATTCAACTAATTATGTCATATTTTCTAACTTCTATGAATTACTTAAATAGGGATATGCATAATAATAAAAAGCAAATTTGATAAAATGAAGTGGCTAAAATGGGTTCCATTTGGCTATGATTTGGGAGCAAATAGGCCTACTCTAAAATGCGTAGCTGGGGAGCCTATGAGCTCCCCGCCAGTCCCCGGACCCACTAGTCGTGGCTCAGGCACTTTGTCCTAGTAGTGTTATAAATAATTTATTATGCATTGCTGCACGATGAAATAGCCTATAATAGAGCTGTTATCGAGGCATCCGTGGCTCTGCGGTAACAATTAGTGTTCTTAGAACAACGGCTAGTCCACCCCACGCGTTCCAGTATAACCTTGCCATTACTTTATTCACATGATAAACCGTACTGACGTATTTTACACCAGAAAATCCCGTACTACCGTATTTTATATAAGAAAATCCCGTAGTAACGTATTTTACGACAGAAAATCCCGCACAAGATGGAACTGAAGCGCTTAGGTCCTATAAATAGTCTACGGAGAGACTGCAAAGGAGAACATTTTCTGGCATAGAGCAGCACACACGTTTAATTAGAGGAATCAACGCTAAAACGTCAATACAATAATTGTTGATTAAGCTTATTGTAGTCCAAACACGACTAGCTTATATAATAGGAAATCTCTCAGTGTGTTGAGAGTGTACTCAGTTTGAAAGTTTGGTATAGACCGTATAACACTCGATGGGCGATCGAAGCCAATCTCCATGACATTGTGTAGATAGGCAACGGATGTCATACTATACAGCTAATAATATGAACAGGGTCAGGATGCAGACGAGAGCGGATGACCCTGTTACTGCAGTGCCAGCAGCTGAGAGTAAAAACATAATGGGAAAGATGAAGAATGGAAGACGGTTTGGGTCCCCTATGATGACCGTATTGGCCTTCGTCTGTGTCCAGCTCCTCTGCAACTCTTCTGTAGAGGCTCAGTCAACAACCATTCGCCCCACCACAGATCCATGCAGTCGGTTGCTGATGAAGGGAATCGACAACGACAACCTGCCGTGGTTACAGATGGCTGGCATCTACCACCTGGCCAATTTCACGGTTGATTTGTTCCCGGTTTACAAGCACGAGTCCATGGACATGTATTTCTACTACAACCGCTCAATGAAGGAACTGCGATTCGGTTCACCCTACCAGAACACCAGCATCCTGGTGGGGGCCTACACCAACGGCAACACCTACAGTGTCACAGACTCTTACACCAAACCATTC
>JACEVL010000636.1:50000-120000 GCA_020284085.1 Aporrectodea caliginosa
CAATAAGATGTACACATAACACTTTGCTGGAAAATGACTTCATGAAACAGAAACTACTTTGTAGGCAAAATATATTCAGACAAACTCCCATAAAAAATTTGGAACATTTCTTCAAGTTTAAATTTAGGCTTAAAAACAGATCGATGGTGGTGCTGGGTAAAGCAAAATATATTCAGAAAAAATCACACAAGCAATTTGGCAAAGTTCTTCCAGTATAGAGTAATGCGTGAAAAAAAACAGATCGAGGGTGGGGTTAATTTAGATAAAATCCCATGTGACGGCATGAATGTTAAGCTTAGGTTTTAGGGGTGTACAGGTTGGGATGCTTTGTGCCTGATACCCATTTCTTGTTATCTTCCAGCTTTAGCAGACGACAAGGCCTGCGGTGCGAGCCCAGCTAATCAGTGCCTCAACGGTGGAACCTGCCTGACGAGTTCCGATGGTGTGAAGAAATACTGCGGATGCGCTACTGGATATCGCGGACTCTACTGCGAAGAAGAGATACCGTTCTGTCCACTACCAACCGAACTAATTGACCTCTTAACTACCATTGAAGGCAGTCAACCTTATTTCGTTCCTTCGCTATACGAGGGAAGCGTTTTGACCATATTCCGTAGTTTAGGTTCACGACCGAGCTACTGGTTTTCGACCTGCGATGGCAGTACATGGTCTAAGACAGGCATAACTATTCTACAACCTTCAACTACGGGACCGACCACAACGGCATATGGGTACCACGATGACACGACTCGACGCTTCACCTTCGAATGGAATGATGACATTGCCTCACTCGTTATACCCGTAACGGTGTTGATAATGCCGGTTATCAATCCACTGATCATCTTCTGCATCATTCGTTGTGTATCTTATGCACGAGCGAGCAAGGTTCAGCAGGGGGATGACGACGAGTTGCAGAATCTCAACACAAACTACCAGACGAGTTTGGACGTCTTTCGACAAAATCATCCGGAACCGGAAGCAGAGTACGACGCAGTTACTGCCACCCAACTCAGCAAGATCCACGAAGATTACCAGAGACAATCAAACGAAATCACGGAACGGAAGGAGGCACGTATGCAGAAGAGCAAAGGAAAGGCAAAGTTCTTTCGAATCTTTTCTCTCTACGCATACATAACCTTCTGGATCCATCTGCTCTACGTGATTCTCTGCTCTACAACGCGTCTCTTCGGCGGAAACGTGTTTGGCCATCTTTTTATAATATCGGCCACCCTAGTTTTCGTCACCTATTTCATCGTCCTTCTTGAGTACAAGTGTTCTTCCGAAAGACAGTACATAACAAACTTATCTGCGACTGAGTTTGCCGTTGAACGCATAGAGGCGATTCGTGCCACAGAGCCGTCCATTTACTTCTGGGCCGAGTGCTATCACTACGAGACTAGAACGCGAACGGTCACCTACACAGACGCCAATGGCAACATGCAGACCAGACTGGAGGCGCACAGAGAGAAAGTAGTCTCGAACCTTCACTTCCAAAGGGTCAGCTTCCAATACTGGAGGGATACGTCACCACCCGAGCTGGTAAGCATTAATGACAAGGGTATCACAAAGATCAAGATGACGCTCAGTGTCGAGCCAGGAGACGAAGAAACAGCGGCGACCATCTCTGAAAAGTACTCTGCATTCCAGAACAAATACAGACATTCTGATGTGTACGTCGACTTCACCATCGAGAAACAAGTTAAGGGCTTCGAGAAACGATTCGCCGCTTATACGGACAGTCGCGAGAAGCCGATCTGGGTGTCGAACGCCTTCTTCATGGTCGCGACATTCCTTTGTCTCAGCTGGCCCTACAGATGGGCCTTCAATTCGATCACAAGTAGAACGGAATTCGCCGTCAGCAAACTCGTCTACATCCATCGTCCGGAGCGCGACTGCAGCGTCCGTTTTGTAAACTAAGCTGCAATTACCGAGAGCACCGCTGTCACAATCGATAGCAATTAAGTTACAACTGCGACAATTGAATAGGTCTATATAAATCCAACATTCTACACTGCAAGCTGCAGGTGTTCCAAATCTTTGGCTTCCGGTTTAAGCTGTTTATCGAGAGAAATTTACGTAAAAAAAATTAGACACAATAATTGACAAATCCAGGCGAAAACAACTAGGGCATATGGGAAAAGAAATGCATATATTTTTCACCTTACAACGGAGCTTTCAGACTTAAGATAGGCAAAAAGTCAGGGCTAAACTCAGTCTGCGTTTTTGTTCATGTGGGCTTCATAATAAGCTTATGTCTGACCATATGGGTCCATACTCCCATATGGGCTTCATATAACCTGTTACATGGGACCAATGACCACGTGTAGGAAATATACATGAAGCCCATTATGACATTTTATTCACATATTAGTTTCAGTCGATCACCGGTAAACGAAACTTGCCGTCAGCAAACTCGTCTACATTCGGAGTCCGAAGCGAGATTACAGCGTCCCTGGTGTAAATTCTTAAGTAGCAACTACTGACAGCACCGCTCATAATCGACAGCAATCAAGTGTGGCAACTGAGTCGGTCTATATGAATTCAGTGCTCGTGAATAAGCTGATGCCCTAGCTCTAGAGTAGCGCTTTACAAGCTGCAGGTCTTCTTTATTTCTGGCATCCAGTTGAGGATGTTTATCCAAAGAACTTTAGGTCAAAAATAATTGCGGCATATTAATAGACAAATCCAGGCGACAACAAATATAGCAGCATGTATTTTTTAGCATTGTGTCTGAGCTTTCAGACTTAAGATAGGCTAAAAGTAAGAGGAAACCCAGTCTATGTTTTTGGCCATGTGGCATCGCATGCCTTACCATATGGGACCATTATATGAAGCCCAAGTGACAATGCTCCCACTTGATCGCTGTCGATTGTGACCGGGGTGCGACTATATGGTAACATAATTTTATAGAACATTTAATTTATATCTGAAACTGATATGACAACATCCCCATAATTATTGGCTTCACACATGTATCTTCTACCATATTTAGTGCCTGCAATGATGATGCATATATAATTAAAGCAAAAATTGGATATTTTTCCCATGCATATTTATATATATAGGCTACTTTTTAAATATTGTTGTAGTTAGTTTCCTATAGTAGAATCCAGTCCTCGGACGGGGAGGATATGCTTGACTAGTTTCTGAAGAGTTGTGGTGTTTATTTAAGCGTAATATAAGCGAGGTTCGACAGAGGAGCGGCCAGCTTGACATTAGAAGTTTATCTGATTAGGTCTTATGTGTATTTTTGGGTTTAGGCTCAGTCAAGTCTCCAGTTGTGTAGTTACGAGTTATCTTGAAAGTTAAGTAGATACTGTCGGTTTCGTTGACCTCTCACCTTTGTGACCAACCTAGATGTTTGTTAAGCAAGGTTGCTGTTAGCCTTTCTAACCAAGTTGTGTGAACTGCACTGGTTTCTTCCAATGTATTCCTGCTGATTCGAACAGGCATATTTGTACATATTGTTTTAGTTTGATAATATTTTGTGATAAACAAAATCAAGTCTTGCTAATATTTAGAAGGCACATATAACAATATAAATATATATGAAGCCCGTACGACAACATTCCCATATGGACTTCACGTATTATCATATGAGACTACCTAAAGGGCATACGAAACCACGTATGAGAATATGGTCGTGCGGGATTAAATATCCTATTTAAAATGCTGCTGTTGTAGGACTGCTGCATTTCTATCCAGGTGCTCTGCTAATTTAATTTTTGTGGTGCTGACGAGATGAGGTAGCGAGAAGGGAATGCTCACTTGTCACGGACACCAACTTAAACATCAGATATGAGTGACTGGTTATTGCATGCCTATTATGATAATTTCTTTAAAAGAACGAAATTATCACACTCCACAAGTTAGAAAGAAAACTTTTCAACTCTGGAACACAGCATTTTCCATATAGAATAATTACATTGCTAAATGAGATCTAGTAAAAGTTGAGTTTAAGATCTTGATGCTTACTGAGTAATTGACTGATATTTTGTGCTCCATTATAACCTCAAGGATCTTTGTCTCAGTATCTTCCCTTCCTGGTCGCAGATTTCTCCCCTCTGCAACGTATGGCGACTTCGTTGTTCCACCGGCTCGGACTTCCACGATCCAGCACTGAAGTTTTGCTGTGGTCGTCCCATACTTCTGGAACAAGCTACCTAAGAACCTACAACGTGAGCTTCTCAGCCTCTCTTTGCCTCTTTCCGCTTGAAGACCATTTTGTTCGATCGTGGTTTCATTGTGTTTGGTCGGGAGTGCCCCGATGAGTCTCTCTTGAAGTGACGGTATAGAAATTTTCATTTACCATTTCACTATCAGTTACCATTATATAACGAGAGAACATTTTCTAAAATTGTGGGTTGTTCTTGGATCACAAACACGGATTGGGATTCGAAAGGAATTTTCTCAATATGTTTATTTATTTTATATACATGCGTAGGCCTATGTGTATGAACATATAAAATCAATGAGGATCGTTATCTCTATCATCATATAGACCAACGCTCGCGATTTTCTGACAGAACCTAATCTAAAACAATCTAATCTAAAACAATCTTATCTAATTCAATCTCTTCTCACCTAATCTAGGTTCTAGTTCACGGTACTGTAAGTTTCTGATATTAAAAAACACAGTTAGGCCTACAACATAAGCAACATATACAATGCAGTAGGTCTAGCTTATCGAACTTGTGCTCTGTGCTACAGACGACAATAAATAATTTTGCATTCGAATCAGACAGACCAATATTAATCAGTCAGCCTCAGTCGCCCATGTGCAATCATTTAAGCAATCAATATCAATCAACCAGCGAGACAGTAAAATAGGCTAATCAATGCAGAATTCCCATAATCAACATGGCCATTGAAACATTTCATATAGGACTTCCTCTTTTCAATTCGACCAAACTATCAGCCAAAAACCCGGAAATGCGGACCCGAGCCATCGTTAGCATCCTGCAATCACTCATATCAAGTTGCAACAATGTTAACTGAAATTTGGGTCACACTAAGTCTTGTTACCCTCTCGAGTCGGACATATAATATCGTACTGCACGCTTATATTTAATTGGAACAATTGTCAAGGCCTCTGTCTCTCTGCGGTAGCAATTAGTCTTCTTAGAACACAGACTACTCCCACCCGTTCCAATTAGCTTGCCATTCCTTTATTCACGTGATTAACCTTACTGCTATATTTTACACCAAAAAATTCCGCACAAGAATTAAGGAACTGAAGCGCATATAAAAAGGCTGCGGCAGGACTGTAGAGGAGAAACTGGCAACAAACTAATTGCTGAATGAGTTTATTGTAGGCTATTGTATTGTATTGTATTTGAACACTTGTTATAGCGCCCCTACTAGATTGCCTATTCAGAGGCGCTCACAAGGCTATTGTAGTCTATACAGAGTTAGCTGATGCTTAGAGGCAAACTCTTAGTGTTTTGAGAGTGAACTCAGTTTGGTATAGTACTCTTAGGGTCGACCGATGACAGTTTGCAGGTTTAGGTACGGTCAATAATACAGCCAATAATATTGACTGGATGGCGGCGAGAGTGGAGGATCCTCTTACTGCAGTTCCAGCAGCTGAGAGTAAAAATATTATGGGGAAGATGAAGAATGGAAGGGGGTTTGGATCCCCTATGATGACCGTAGTAACCTTCGTGTGTGTCCAGCTCCACTGCAGCTCTTCTGTCGAGGCTCAGTTAACAACCATTCGCCCCACCACAGTTCCATGCAATCGGTTGCTGATGAAGGGAATCGACAACGACAACCTGCCGTGGTTGCAGATGGCTGGCATCTACCACCTCATCAATTTCACGGTTGATTTGTTCCCGGTTTACAAGCACGAGTCGATTAACATTTATTTCTATTACAACCGATCAGTCGAGCAACTGCGATTCGGTTCACCCTATCAGACAACCAGCATCCTGGTGGGGGCCTTCACCAATGGCCGCACCGACACTGTCACAGACAACCACACCAAACCCTTCAACCCCTTCTACTCCATGATAACCGAGTGGTACCAGCATGACCCTGCCAGTGAAAAGTACGTGGCCCTTTCCGGTGGTAATCGAAGCATCGAGCCAACCTGTATACCCGACGATGTTGTCACCTGTTCGTCTGGGATGGTCGAATTTGACGACAATTTGAAACAGGTAAGATTTGATCATATAATAGTAATTAAAAGTAAAAACTTCAGTCGCCTGGGTTTTCAATAAACAGGTATCAATCGATGGCGTCCCTAAATCAATTCAGAAGTAGACTACCAGTAGAATGAGACACTCTCGCAGTATAGCTCTTGCTTGTGATCCAAAAGAACTGTAGTTTCATGGGCGTCCGTAGAGGGAGCATTTGCTCCCCCTGGATTTTTCGCATATTTTACAAAAATAATATCTTTTGGTTATTATGATTATTTTAACACGGATTTCAACACGATAAAACACTTAATTATTTTATGTAAGTCCTTGACCACTATTTATTTTTAAAGTTCTCAGGTGTTCATGAATACCTATTCCATGCAATTCTATTCCATTACTGCTGCTACTGCTACTGACAAGTTTTGCTCGTAAGATGGCAGAAATCTGAATCTGAGGCGCGTTTAGTTTGTCGCCAAGTCCTCCACGTCTATAGACTCATATCCTGAATCCTTCTCCAATAATATTCATCAGCCACTTATCCATCAGGGTTATTCTAACAGCTTTAGCACAAATTGTCAATTTCGTTTGAAGCACATGGATTCGAATTTCACACAGGTAAACAAATAAAAGCAGGCCTACCTGTGCAAGACAGATGGCACTGATCACGTGGCAGATGGAATTAATGAGACGAATCTTCTATTTGTTTCAATCAGACGTATACATACATGTCCTTTTATCTGCAGATCAATAAATACACCAGAACCGTCACCGATGTCAACATCCTCCGACTTGACTACTACAAACAGCTTCCTGGACTTTATCGTAATAACCGTCCCATATACACCAGAATGCGTGGCAACCTTGACACCGAGACCTATCTGTTCTACATGGATGGCTATTGGCATGTCGGTTCCCACTACACAGAAGCGAGGTCTGCCATCAACGCTGAAGGTGACACGACTAGACCGGAGCATGTCCTTGGTGTTTGGGAGCTCTACACCAACGGCAAATTTAACCCCGTTGAGGCTAATTTGAGATGCAGAGGTTTGTAGTTTAATATCTAATTACTTTCATTATGATAAAGAACAAAAAGGCGTCAATCGATGATCGCTTCGAAATAGTTAAATAGTAGGCTAGAATCATAATCGGTTTTATAGAGAATCGTTATCGTAAACTCGAGATTTCTAGAGCGCCCACAAAAGCGAAGTCACGGGAACCAGCTTAGAGAAGTACGGTCGTAATATAATACAGACATTTAACTGTAATATAGTTGTAATAATTGTAAAATCCAACATTTATAAAGCGTCACTCATCGATTCAGAGACGCTCCAGACCCAGGTCAGTAGTTATAATAGCCTATGACAGAAACTGACTTGAGAGGATCGACACCCAGATGTCGAGAGATGGTCATCAGTAGATCCTTTATTAAATTAGTGAAGCGTTTATAATGACGTCACCTGGCTTTTGTAAGGTACTGTCAAATGGGACCGGAGTCTCCTTTTGTGGACATTATTTTTATTTCCATGTGTCTCCCACCAGCCGAACTTCTATGTGCAGTTCTTGTGGAAGATGGTTCGAAAGAGAGGGGCCAACATAAGCAAAGCTTCTAGGTAGAGCAGTAGCTCTGAGCATGCGGGGGAACAACAAAAAGGCCCCTGGCGGCCGAGCGGAACGACCAGGGAGTGAAGAGACCGAGGTACAGGTCTTGAGGTTCGAAGGAGCTCTAACCGACCAAACAGTTGCGCATAAGTTAGAATTTTGAACTGGATGCGCTGGGGCACAGGAAGCCAGTGGAACTGTGGAAGTGTCCCGAATGAAGGCAGATATCTGGACAAACCTTAGAAAACCACCAATAAGGCGGGCAGCAGCGTTACGCATTGACTGAAGCTTGGAATGGAAAGGTTTAGTGAAAAGAGCCCAGCATAGATGGAGTTGCCGAAATCAACCATAGTACAAATCAGCGCATGGACGAGAGTGGTGACCGCGTGAGGGGAGAGCGAGTGACGGATGGTGCGCATGCAGTTGAATGCAGGTAAGTCATAACTCATAAGCAGTCTGTGCGTTTGAGTTTATGTTTGCGCATGCAGTTGAATGCAGGTAAGTCATAACTCATAAGCAGTCTGTGCGTTTGAGTTTATGTTTGCGCATGCAGTTGAATGCAGGTAAGTCATAACTCATAAGCAGTCTGTGCGTTTGAGTTTATGTTTGTTCAGATTTGTGCATGTATGTTTTGTTTCTGCCTTCGGGCGTAATAAAGTACTGATAAGCATTCATCCAATAATATTTCAGCTTAGACATAGGCCTAGGCCTACTCATGTTGTACTGGTTGGGGGCTGATACCCATTAGGCCTACCTTTCTTTAACTTCTAGCTTTAGCAGCTGGCAAAGCCTGCGATGCGAGCCAAGCTACTCAGTGCCTCAACGGAGGAACCTGCCTGACGAGTTCGGACGGTGTGAAGAAATACTGCGGATGCGTTCCTGGATATTGCGGGCTCTACTGTGAAGAACTGTCAAGAACAGATACCGTCCTGTCCACAACCAACCGAACTAATTGACCTCTTAGGCTCCATTGAAGGCAGTCAACCGTATTTCGTTCCTTCGCTGTACGAGGGAAGCGTTTTGACCATATTCCGTAGTTTAGGTTCACGACCGATTAAGCTACTGGTCATCGACCTGTGATGGCAGTACGTGGTCTAAAGCAAGCATAACTATTCTGACACCTACAAACACTACATCATCTACGAGACCGACCTCAACGACATACGAGTCCCACAACAACACCTCTGTACGCTACATCTTCGAATGGAATGACACTGTTGCCACAATCGTGATATCTATGACGGTGTTGATAATGCAGATTCTCAATCCACTGATCATCTGGTGCGTTATTCACTGCGTATCGAGTGCACGGGCGAACAAGGTTCAGCAGGAGGAGGAGGACGAGTTTCAGAATCTCAACAGAAACTACCAGACAAGTTTAGACATCTTTAGACAAAATCATCCACAACCGGAAGAAGAGTACGACTCAGTTACTGTCAGCCAACTCAGCAAGATCCACGAAGATTACCAGAGACAATCAAACGAAATCACGGAACGGAGGGAGGCGCATATCCACAGAAGCAGAGGAAAGGCAAAGTTCTGTCGAATCTTTTCGCTCTACGCATACATAACCTTCTGGATCTTTCTTCTTTATGTCATTCTATTCTCTACAACGCGTCTATTCGGCGGAAACGTGTTTTTCATTCTCTTTATAATATCGACCATCTTAACTTTCGTCACCTATCTTATCGTCCTTTTCGAGTACAACTGGGCTTCCGAAAGACACTACATAAGCAACTTATCTTCGAGTGTGTTTGCTGTTCAGCGCATCGAGGCGATTCGTGTCACTAAACCGTCCATCTTATTTCGGTGCCAGAGCTACCATTACGAGGAGAAAACGCGGAAGATCACTCACCCAGACGCCAAGGGTAATCTGAAGACCACAGCGATGACATACCAAGAGAAAGTAGTCACAAACCTTATCCTCGAACCGGTCAGCTTCCAATACTGGAAAGACACGTCTACATCTAAGCTGGTTGGTATTAACGACAAGGGTATCACTGAGATCAAGATGACGCTCAGTGTTGAGCCTGGAGACGAAGAAACAGCGGCGGCCATCTTTGAAAAGTATTCTGCATTCCAGAACGCACGCAGAAATCTTGATGTGTTCGTCGACTTCAGCATGGAGAAACAGGTTCCGGGCTTCGAGAAGCGATTATCCGCCTACACGAACAATAGGGTGAAGCCGACCTTGGGTGTCGAGTGCCTTCTACGCAGTCGCGACAATGCTGTGCTTCGGCTGGCCCTACAGTCTACAGATGGGCCTTCAAATCGATCACCAGTAAAACGGAATTCGCCGTCAGAAAACTCGTATACATCCGGCGTTCGGAGCAAGGCTACAACGTCCCTGGTGTAAATTCTGACGCAGCAACTACCGAGAGCACCGCTGTACGTACCCACGCCAATCGAGCGCCACCTCCGACAACCGAGATGGTCTATAGGCCTAATTCTATATGAATCCATCATTCTACGCACCCAGCTGCAGGTCTACCAAACCTGGGCCCTCTGATTCTACTGTGGCCACTGGATTTCCGGCTGTTCAATCAGAGAACATTAGACCCTAGGTCAAAATACATGCTATAAATTAATAGTCAATTTCAGTCTAAAACCTGTGCTAAAACAGCGCTTCCCAAAATTTTCAGTGTCATGGACCGGCAGAATTAACTTTTCAGTGCCGCGGACCGGCGGGAATTTTCCCACTGCACGATGAACAGTGTCAAATTTATCAATTATTCCCTTTTTCGTTCAACTAAAGTTTTCAAATATGCATTCAAATTGATTTAAATGCATGTTTAGCCAATTTTATGACTCTATTGTCCTTTAAACGCTAGCTTAAATAGATATTTTTGTTTTAAAAATATAATAGCCATTTCTTGATTCCGAGACAATTTAACCAGTGTCCTAACTCACTTTGCGGACCGGTACCGGTCTGCGGACACTATGGTCTAAAATAAACACACAGCCTATGCGAAAAGAAGTCACGTACTTACGAGCCTTGCGCTGGGGCTTTGTCTTCAAATAGACGAGGAGGGCAAACCTATAGCCAATGGATTCTCAATAATAGACTTCGTTATGTCCTACCATATTGGAACTTTTACTTATAATGTCAGCCCCATCAACCTCATTTCTTAAGCAACAACTTAAAACTTTCTATTTCGTGAATCCAATGGTCACTTAGCTGTCATCCTAGAGACCTAGACTGCTCATCTCCACTCCCCTAGCGAATTGGTGTCAAAAGTCATTGGCATTTTTCGTAAGGTTGGGCATTTAACGACATAATTATTCAAGGATGGGCAGTAATTGAAATTACGTAATTGAATTACTTTAAATTGAGCAATTTGTAATTTATTAATTTGTAATTCAATTACATTTCCCATATATTTTGTAATTTGAAATTACATTTCATGTCCCAAAGTACTTTGTAATTCAATTACATTTTTCCAAGTAATTTGCCCATCCCTGTAATTATTAGGCCTACTAGCCTACATGTTGACAAACTGACGCTATTGTACCATACCATACTAGAACCTTATATCAATTACTGTTGTGTTGTTTGGGCTTCTCCTGATAAAACCTGCAATTTGGATCGCATACTGAAGCTTCAGAAAGCTGCATGTCGAATTATTTCCCACATCTTAGGCCTATTTGGCTCACTCCAGCCCTTTATTCAATAAACTCAATATTCTAAAAATTTACGACCTGTGCTACGTGTCCATTGTCATCCTTATGGTCAGGTTTGGAAATAATACCTACCCTCCATATTTAAGAATTATTTTAGGGCATATATCAGTAGGTCAAATTCATTCGCTTAATAGGCTACTCATGGGTTGAGTAAATATGTTGTCCCCTATGCCCACACTACTTGTTGATTTATAATAGCTTCAGAATTCTTGGTTCTCTTTTATGGAACTCTTTATCAGATGAAATTAAGAGAGAAAATAGTCTCTACACTTTCCAAAAAAATGTGTAGTTTTAAAGTATTCTATAATGTTGAAGTGTAGCAATTTGGTCAATATACCCTACATGTATCTGCTCACCTGTCTTTAACTGTACCATACTCTGCATTTAGTATGTTAGCATTACTTACCAGACCTATAATTATTAATTTTTAGTACAAAGTAATTATTGATATTGGTATTATTGTGATACTGTATGCTACTGTTGTTATTGTTATTACTTAAGTTCTAATCAAGTAACGAATACATTCATGAATAATAATTATAATCGAGAGGAGTCAAGCTTATTATAAGGTATTAGCTTTTCTTGGCTCGTGTTGCACTGTACTTGCCGTTTCATGATTGTAACCTAAAACGAGTTCTTTGCAATAAACATATTCAAATACTTTGATTCAAGTACTGACGTGCGACATGCAAATCTTAGTTTTCATTCATTCATCTCATGTAGGAAATCTATATGAAACCAAAAGAGTACAACATTCCAATATGGGTTTCATGTCTTACCATATGGAACCACATGTAGGACATAATTATATAAATGGGCTTCATGTCTTACCATATGGAACATATATATATATATATATATATATATATATATATATACTAGGCTGCAGATTTTAGCAACTAATTAATCGTTAAAAATTTTAATCGAGTAATTTCGGCTTGTTCGTCGAATTTTCGATTTTTTTATTTTATGACGTCAACCGACCTATTTCCGGAATAAACAATATGGCGAACAGTAATAATGTGAAACATTTGAGTGAAAATTAAGCGATCATTTTGCATTTAAGGTAAATGCTGAGGGAAAAGTCGAAGATGGCAAAATTATTTAAGATTTTTGTAGATAGAAGGTAGTTACTACAGACTACATTTCTCAGTTTGACAATTTGAACTTTAGCATGTCGAATGATTGAAGGGTTTTTGCAGTGTATACAGTCTAAACAGTTTTTCACGCTTTATGTAATATGGACCAAATTAATCGAATTTAATTGATTAATGTCAGATTAAATTTTGGAGATTAATCGATTAAAATTATTTTAATCAGTACCAGCCCTAATATATAAATATATATATATATATATATAAATATATATATATATATATATATATATATATATATATATATATAAAGCCCATATAACAATATTCCCATATGGGTTTCACAAGTCCTACCATATGTAGGACATAAATGACAAAAGGTTATTGTAACCATTTATAAAAAACAAAATTATCACACTGCACAAGATAGAAGCAAAAATGTCAACTCTGGAACACTGATTTTTCTAAGTTGAGTAATTGCATTGCTAATGAGATCATTTCAGCCCTTTTCAGTCTATAATATTCATTCACAGGAAATAATCATTTCCTAAAGCCTTCCTAAATAAATGTCTTCTTAAACATCTATGTGCTACAGTCTTTAATTTTAAGTATGTGAAAGTGACATCCATGGATTGTTTCGAAGTCTCTGCAGACTACCAGACTACATAATAGCCTATTTCCTAGTTGAGAAAACCTAATGCAGAACTTAGGCATGACAGTTAGACTCAGTGCCTTGCAGATGGCTGGTGTCATGGTTGGCAGGTTCACAGATGACTGAATTTGGCGATATTCCTTTGTCTCTTCCTCCTTCTGCTTCTCCTCCTCCTGCTACTTCACTGCCGCCAATTACCAGCTTGCTTTCACTCATAATTTCATGTTCAATTAGTGCTTCGTTTAATCTCTGCAAATCAAGAGAGAAGAACAAATTCAGCTGGAGATATCTATAACGTAAAAGTTAAGAACAAATGAAACACAAAGAAATTAAAGCAAGGCTACGTGAAAAACTAGAGGAAGCACAATAATTATTGTTCCCATGAGTCTATAGAAAAAGCACTCAGAAGCACTGTCCTCTGGGTTCAAGGGTCATTTGCCTGAGGCACAGACAAGACCACAGCAATAAAAAAACTGGATATATCTCAAATTGCATTAGTACTTACTCGACAAAGCAATGACTGTGAAAGAGTTATGACTGTGACATAAGTTTAGGAGCTGCTCAATAAAGACGACCACAGAGGTCGGAGGGTGAGACCCAAATGTAGAAAAGGGAAAGGAGAGCTGTACCCAATGCAGATGTCCACATTTAGATTTATGGTTATTTCAGCTTGTGCCTTAAGCAACTTCAGTCAGACAGCGCCCTGCACTGTGCTGGATCTAATTATAGACCCTTTGCTGAATTAACAGTATCAAAGTACAACTTCCTGCAGTGTAGTTAGCCCCGCAAGATCAACAAGGAAGCTTAACCTAGGCTTTAGTACACTGCTGGAATAGTGACGTCTGCAAAGGAGATGGGGGCGGTAATGCCAAATGTGGACAATTTGGGAGGGAGTTCATTTTGCAGATGGCCTTTCTGGACGACCCCTTGAAATTTCTAGAGGACTTATTCAAACACAGTGGTGACTTAAACAAACAGTATGCTCCCTTTTTTCAGCAGTGAAAAAATTTACATCATCATGTTTTTAGTATTCTTGTCGGCAAAAATGCTAAACTATTAAAGACAACAATAATTTATTATAACAGCAGCTTTAGAGTAACTATCAAGCTGCAAATATGCAGATATTAAGCAAATGCAATGAATGAATGAATATTCATTGTCTTAACTGAAATGAAACGAAAAGCCTCTTACCGTTTGTTGAGCATTCTGCCTTCGCAGGTCGGATCTGATGAGTACTAAAACAATTAATGCATAGAATTATAAACTGTAAGCAACAAAGAAATCGTACTCTGTAGGCTACTGATTACCAACAATTCGGCAATTTATAGCCACCATGGTCAGTTCAATTTCTTCCCATTAGTACGGTCTCCTGTTACGTCCTGTATCAGCTTATTGAAGTCACTGTCGCATTTACGAACTGATATTCAGCCAGTGGTTCTCAATCTTTTCAGAGCAAGGCACCCTTACTATCATTCAGTCAATTGCACCTGGCCTTAATTTCATTTATTTTTCTATTTAGTTCCTCATTTCAACGATGAGCAGCTCTCCTCAGTTTTACGACTATTTCTACACTATTTTAAGTTAAAAAAAGTTTGAAAAATGCCTATGTGAGTAGTGATAATCAGAATAGTTTTCACATTTTTGGACCTATTCTGCCATACAGGCACTAGAGCACGTTAACAGCACTCTTCAGTGCTGTGGTACCCAGGCTGGGATGCACTGTACTAAACATTCTGAATATTACTGAGCAGCCTGATATGTCTAAGTAGTTCACAACACTTACTTGTACCAACCACTCCAAGCAGAAGAACTGACGAGATTGCCAAGTTCCCAGCCAACATTCCGTTTGTAAGTTTCAGCGTCAGAGCCCGTATTCCAAGAGTCAGAATAATTCCAAACACCTTTAGACCATAGAGAAATAAAACAGCCTAATGACCAAGTGTCAACCATCTAACCATAACACCCTCTCGTTTACTCACTCATCAGACTCCAGTCACTATCTCTGAGCCGACACTTTTAGAAATTCTATCAGTAGGTAGGGTTTCAGATTACAACTATCTCTGGGGTAAATAATAATCTGATGACTTCTATAGCACCATTATCATAACGTCCAAGATATCAGTTGATAGTTGCATTGAGTGAAAATTGCAACAGGAAGGAGAGGAAGGAAGATGACAAAATGCATTCCCTTAAGCTAACCACGAGATCCAGCCATGGGTATGAAGCGTTATCAACTTCATCTCTTTTGGCTCACGGGCCAGTCCTCCCCCTCAATGTCTGATCCTCCTGCCGTCAATGTACAACCAGGGTACTTGCGTAATAGCTGACTTCCTACAAAGTGGAATTGGAACAGAAATCTTGAAATATCTGTCCTTGTAGGGGCTTGAACCCCAACCTCTGGGATAAGTCCAGCAGGCTAACCCACTCAGGGATGGGCAGTAATTGAAATTATGTAATTGAAATTACTTGAAATCACGTAAACTGTAATTTGCAATTTGTAATTCAATTACAGTTTCCCCATGTGTTTTGTAATATGAAATTATGTTTCATGTCCCAAAGTAATTTGTAATTTGTAATTCAATTACATTTCTCCGAGTAATTTACCCATCCCTGAACCCACTAGACTAATACAAGACCAGAAAGAAGAGAAGGCACATTTGTTATGGTCAATACAGTTGGCTTTTAAATGCCATTTGACCATTTCAAATGGATAGCATTGGTGAAGAAGTCAACTGAATAACAAAATCAACAAATATTGACCAGTATTATTTTTTAGGCTAAAACATTAAAAAATAGTATAAATAAATAGTATGCATACCTGTGCTGACGCGTTGAGAAGTCCAGATGAAGTTCCCTCAGGCTCTGGGTAAGTAATTTCAGCACTAAATTCAAATCCCACGGGAAGATAACCGGTCATGAAGAACCTAGAGCAGAAGGAAATTGCCTTAACAGATGGGCAAGCATCCTGACTCACCACAACATAACATAAGCTTTAAGTCGTCTGAAGAAGACATTCAATTTCTGTTAGAATAAATGCAAATAATTAGCCAATAGCCTCTTAAAGCTACGATAGTTTCTATTGAGAAAACAAACAACTATTCCACAAATCAATAACTCTTCTACTGAACAATATCTGCCACAAAGCATCTTTTGGTCACCGAGGGTCTGACAATAATTATTGCCAATTTTAAGCCAAAGAAACAACCGCAGCCCTAAGAACAGGAAGGAGAGCTTCTGATATACCCAGTAAATATTTAAAGCTTCATGTTTTTCAGCATGCAGTTAGCCTTGGTTTCGTTGAAATATCTAACCCGAGTATTCCACTGCATAGAAAGACGAGCCAAATCCTGTTGAGTCCGAGAGTCAACGTAAAGCACAACATTCCGACACACGACATAGTGTAGATCACGACAGTTGTCAGCCTACAAAACAGCATAACATGATCTATTCGATCTCATGTTTCACGCTAACAAAATATCACATGATGATCCAATCCCACATTTCATCCTAATCATTAGCCTACAAAATATCACATGATCTATTCGATCCCACATTTCACTCTAATTGTTAACCAACAAAATATCACATGATCTATTCGATCCCACATTTCATCCTAATCATTAGCCTACAAAAATCACATGATCTATTCGATCCCACATTTCATTCTAATCATTAGCCTACAAAATATCACATGATCTATTTGATCCCACATTTCATCCTAATCATTAGCCTACAAAAATCACATGATCTATTCGATCCCACATTTCATCCTAATCATTAGCCTACAAAAATCACATGATCTATTCGATCCCACATTTCATCCTAATCATTAGCCTACAAAAATCACATGATCTATTCGATCCCACATTTCATCCTAATCATTAGCCTACAAAAATCACATGATCTATTTGATCCCACATTTCATCCTAATCATTAGCCTACAAAAATCACATGATCTATTCGATCCCACATTTCACCCTAATTGTAAGCCAACAAAATATCACATGATCTGTTCAATCCCATATTTAATCCCAATCCTAGCTTTGGGTCTATCTCATAGCAAATTCATAAATCTACCATCTGCATAAATTGACTGGAACTAAAATGGCCAAGTTACGTGATGTAGTTTATACATTCATAGGTCATTCAAAATAAATGTCAACTGGGTCGGGTCAAAACTGAAAGGTCAGATAGATAAATGGAAGGCTAAATGGTGCTTGGAGTAGTAGTAGTCACTTTTATTTATCACCAAAGGCTACACAATTTTTCACACACAATCAAGTTCACCTCGATAGGCATCATAGGGAGAACTGAAAAGGAACCATATGAGTCCTGCTATGTAGAGTCGCTCAAATACAAAGTAATGTGTACAGGTGGTAGCATCAATTGTTACATTCTTAATTACACAGTATTATGCTAATGGATAGTTTTTATTAATGTCCATTATACAGTGACAATCATTATTCCAATATCATGTGCTTTAAACTGGTGCAAAGTGGTACACTGGGTAGTTGAGTAACAGCATTAGGCAGAGTTCCACACAGCTCTTCACCAAAATAGAAAGCTTCCACCTATGAGCAGGACAAGACAGAAGATAAAGGAAAACTGAAAATTTACAGCATAGGTTTTTACGGAAAAAATACACTCAGAGGGGGTTAGGTCAACTGCTATGCTCAGTCAGAAGTTCTTGGCATTCACGAAGATCATTCCACAGTGGGTGGCTTACTTTGGCTCTTGAAAAATTACAGACTGTTTAGTGCTGTTTAGATCCACTTAGAGCAGTTTGTCTTACTTGTAGCACTTGGTTTTGTCCAGCCAAATGCCCGACAGAATGGAGCCAGCCACACCAGACAAGACAAGAGTCAAACCGATTCTACCTGCGTTTAAGTGATCGTCCTGTTGAGAACAGTTTCAAACACAACAGATTATTTCTACAGAGTAGAAAGGAAACAAATTCAGCCAGTCACCTTCTGCCTGCCTATCTGTCTGTCTGAATCTCTTGTTGCTACTGTCGCTAGTAATAAATAAGTCAAAACTAGCAATAGAACTATCTGAATCTGAAGGCAATAAGGAAATAAATCAAGAACACCTGTGAAGCCAATAAGATGTACGATGAAGCCATCATATTAAATTAAGTCATCCTACGTTTCAAAGTTGACAAAAGCGACGTTAGATACTCAATGTCAAACTATCCACAATTAAATTCTTAGTTAAATTAAACAGGATCTAACCTTTAAGAAAGCAAGCAGCCTTAATTTAAAGATATCTAAGCCACAATTCCTTTGCAGAAACAATCATTCTAATTATACCTGAAGACACTGTTAAGGAAAACAAAGAAGTTTCAAGTTGAAGCAACTTGCCTTGAAATAGTAGAGGACAATAGGATTGAGCAGTGTGCCAATAGCATAGTAGGATCCAGTGTTTATGCCTACAAAACATGCATTACAATATCCAAGACAATAAGCAATGGATTTCATGAAAGTCCATGAAAATTCATGCAAATTTAACTCAGTTTCATTAGAAAGTTACTTTGACTTCTCAAAACGTAAACATTAAAAATTTCTTAACAAACAAATGTTAACAAATTAAAAATGTAAATATTAACACATTTTTCAAACAAATATCAACAAATTTAAAATGCAAATACTAAAAAATTTAAATACAAATATTAACAAATTTCAATCAATGGCACTCCAAAAACAGATTCACAATCTAGTCAATTCCACAAGTCAGTCCAGTGAGACACAAAGCCAGCCAAAGGAGGATAAGCTTGCTGAAAGAAGGTTCTTGAATTCAGATTGGATAGACATTAAGGAACCAAAAGTGAATGAACAAGTCGTGGAAAAGACTGCCATCCTTTCCTCTTCCAGAACAAAGTGTTGCTGACAAAGAAGAAGAAATCAGAAGTCCTTGGAATGCTTCCAACTTATGAATTCAGAGGACTCATCATGTAAGTTAAGCATGTACACCCTCATATTTAGTTATTTTCCAATGCCATGGAAAAGTTTGCCCAAAGGAAGCGAACAGGGCTGGAGCCCCCTTAACCAGATCTTTCTCTTACCGTACGTAATCAGCAGAAGCAGAAAACTTGAATTGAAGAAAAGATTCCTCAGTGACGACAGGTAGTCCCTGCCACATGACGCACTGGCAGACAACATCTGCGCCTGACTAGGAGGAGTCGGAGGTCGACCTTGAAAGACTAAAACAACAAGCATTGAAATTCATTCAGTTGTCATTCAATACATGGCACCAATTGAAAAGGTACTCAGAGGGACAATAAGCAGTAAATCCAACTCTAATCCAGAAATCTCATCTCTGAGTTTATGTAGTACCGTAAGAGCAAACGGAATCAAGCAAGGATCTGTATTTTTAAAGCATGATCCATTGGACAGAAGACCTGAGACGGTAAGACAGGCTACAGAGGATTGGCAA
This sequence comes from Aporrectodea caliginosa, assembly GCA_020284085.1. NCBI lineage: Eukaryota > Metazoa > Annelida > Clitellata > Crassiclitellata > Lumbricidae > Aporrectodea > Aporrectodea caliginosa. Next base: position 69,599 of record JACEVL010000636.1, read on the forward strand.
TCAGTAAGAGATGGAACTTGACCCTGGAGAGTCAAGCAAATCAGGTAAATACATCAGACAGGTATAATGTCAGTTACAGTGCAAGAGCCTGCATACATGGCATGCATGCATGTGTGTGTGTGTCTATATGTATGCCTGCATGTCTGCATGTATGAATGAAAGTATGTACATATGTCTGCAAGTATTGTATTGTATCTATCAATTTATATAGCGCCCTCGCAGTGCACACCAATCAGAGGCACTCCCAGTACCGAAAGACCCAGCAGAAAAGAAAAGTATGAATGTATGTCAAATGTAATGGTTAAGTTATCAACCCTCAAATAAATTTGATCAATTATGGGGGTCCCAAGAATCTATACTTGGACTTGGACCCCTAATGTTCTTAATCTATATCAATGACCTTCATATAATCAGCAATTTCTGGCAAGCCACTTCAGAAAACCATCTATTCCAGCGCCTTTCCATCTGCACTCAACGATATAATGCCGTGGCTGAAAGAGGCACATTTGTGGACTGTGGACCTCTAAGATACCTAAGCAGAGGTGTTCAGTCCAACTCCAGAGATAAAGAACAGTTTCAGATGCTTTCAGGACTTCAGTGGGGACAAGGTTTGTTAGTTTCAGAATGGTTGTTATTCTCTGGATAGTTTATAAGAACCTGAGGGATTATTTTTACCTCAGATGAAATAATAATAATAATAATAATAATAATAATAATAACAATAATAATAATAACAATAATAATAATAATAATAATATGTCAATTCAGTAGGCCAGAATCCATCTGGCTGCATTTACTCAGCCATGTTAATTGTATTGTAGTGTATTGTAAAGATTTCTAAAGTGCCTGTCTGTAGTGCACACCAATCAGAGGCACTCCCAGTGTGAAAGTCCCCGAGAATAAAGACAAGTTTTGAGGTAAAGGAAAGATGTAGCAGGGCCACCAGATAGTATGGTGGTGTGAACTAAGGGGGAAGTTGATTCCATAGCGAAGGGCCAATGCAGGCAAAGGCACGGGACTGGGCTATGGCCGTTCTCATAAGAGGAACAAAAAGGTCAAGACGATCTGAAGAGCAGAGCAAGTGAAGGGAAGCAGCCGAGGTGGGCATATTGTATTGTATTGTATTGCCTTTGAACACTTGTTATAGCGCCCAACCAGATTTCCCATTCAGAGGCGCTGCTGCGCGAACGCTTTTCAGAGCCACGTTTGTGGACTTGTGGACCTCCAAGATACCTATGCAGAGGTGTTCCCCACCCAACGCTGGCTATAAAGAACAGTTTAAGATGCTTTCAGGACTTCATTGGGGACAAGGTTTGTTAGTTCCAGAATGGTAGTTATTCCGTGGATAGTTTCCCTCAGGTTGAGGAATTTTTTACCTGACGCGAAAGAAAAATATTAATAAGTCAACGGCGACTAGTAGACCAAAATCCATCTGGCTGCATTTACTCATTGCATGTTCATACATACACACATGTGTATGTGTCTATGTTTTGGTGAAATTCAGAAACAACTTACAGACAAGGATCAGGATAAAGAGGGCGCTGGTTAGTGCTGCTCCTCCATAGAACATCACGCTCAGCCGGTGTCCAATCACATCCAAGTCATCCGTGTTAATAACAATCTCTGGTGGAATGAGAAAGCCAAGTGCACAGCCAATCTAAAATTCAAACACCAACAGAAATGTCCAGAAACTTGCAGAAGATAGCGTGCAACGTCAGGTTGGAAGCAGTCAGGGGAGACCTGTGGTCAAGAGTGTACTGAACTGGGAGTAAATGTATCCCAGTGATGACATTGACTGTAAACCCTTTCTAAAGTGACTCTGCATGACCAATTCAATCTGCTTTCAAAACAATCAACATGGAAAATTGTGTTTCAAGAAACCTATTAGAGAAAATGATAATAAAAGATGCAACATTAGCCCCTCAAGAGGAACTTCCAAGTACCCGGCTTTACAAACACAACAGATTATTTCTACAGAATAGGAAGGAGACAGCCTCCGCCTGCCTCTCTCTTCCTGTCTATCTGTTGAATCTACCTTTGGCTAGCAATAAATAAGTCAAAACTAGCAATAGAACTATTTGAATCTAATGACAATATAAAGGAAATTAATCAAGAACACCTGTGAAGCCGATAAGATGTACGATGAAGCGTTAAAAGGCGGTTCAATAAAGCACGTACTTACTTACTTACTTAGTATAAGGAAGGGTTCTGATCACAAGAGACGAACTAGAGCAGTACAACAACTGTGCTCTGAACAATCTGGCATTGCTTAGCATCTGATTACCTTTCTCTCCTGCCCTTAAACTTACTAATTAAAATTATTTATTATTATTGTCACTCGTTACTGCATACTGTTATTATTGACTGTCCTATGTCCTTGAATTCCAATTTTAAATTACACTATTACCCGGTTATGTCACTGCTAACTGTTAAATCATTACTGTCAGCATAATTGTCCTCGTTTTTGGATAATACATATAAAGCGATTACTCTAAACTAATAACAGGGACCAGGTCCTGTAAAAGCTTATAACTACTGCCTCGCTCCTCTTGCACTAAATGACGTTTTTCATGCGACATAATTGTTCGTCAGTGGAAGCTGAATGGATTGACTACTTCAATTACAATAAAAGCGGAAATTGGAAATAGACGAAGCTGAATGGACTGACTGTTGTAAATTACATTCTAAGTGGAAATACACATAACAACTACCCGATAAATGCCAGTCTGCCCGATTTCAAAATAATAGATCAACCGGAAACGCTAGATTTCTCTAGTGAGAAAATTGGTCCAATTTACCTGATTGCCAAAGACACCAATGGCCGTTGCAGTAGACACTTCGTTTGGCCCAAACCATACAGCAGCCAACAGAGTAGGTAGACCGAGTATGAAGACTTGTGCAATGGCGCAAATGGTCTGCGCAAAGACAACCAGTGCAAAGCGATCGGGATGGACAGCAGCGCACTTAAGCCAGGCGCCCAGTGCATTAAGGAACGATCCAATTATTGCGACAAGCCGTAGTCCTCTGCGGTCAAGCAACCACGTCAGAGGCAGGATCAACGGTATATACGCCAGCATGTAGACCATCGACAGCCAGTCCAGTGCCACTTCTTGCATGTACTGTGAATCCGGTAGACTAGCATTGTAGTACACTAGAACTTTATCGCCGATTATGTTCAGGTGGATCCACTGGTAGGCGTTGCTCATGGAATACGCCGCAAACAGAAAGACCGTCAACCAACGCCGTCTGTACAGACGAGCAACAAACTTTGACTGTAGCTGCTGAGGTTGATGTTCGACGTGGATAGCATCGGGTGATGTTGGACTCAGAAGTGATGCCTCCGTGACGAGAGCCGTGTTCGAGTGATGGCTGTTTGGAATGCAGTTGGCCTGGTAATTGTCATGGTAGAGGTCAGTAGTCGAGCTTGAAGAATTAGGCGCCGATGAGGCCTGCATTTCGGCTGCTGCTGCTGATGAAGATGTGGAAACCACCTGCTGCTCTGCAATCAGTTTCCTGTTCGATTCCATGTCGTCAGCAGCATCAGCGTCCATTGTCCTTGAGTCAATTCCGTTCATTTCTGTGAAATCTCTGTAAAAAAATCAAATACGCTCAATATATTCCAGCAATGGATACTAGATGTAAAGACCTCCTCATTCATGCAATGAAGCAAAAATAAATAGCAAATTTCTTCATAATACCATAATATAAACAGAAGCAGAGGCCATACCACTCCCTCTCCCTTCCTTCCTCCCTCCCTCTCTCAAATGTACAGTGTATTTAAGATCTATAAAATAAATCCCTTGGCCTTCATGCATTGATGTAACAAGCAATAAATTTAAATTGGTCTTCTCATTGAATATTCTTGTCTGCAGAGTACAAAAATGTATCTAATTTCTGATCCATAATGGTTGAAACCTGATGTATAAGCGCAATTTATGCCTCATATTGATTGATAATCGAAGAATGCGAAGTCATTCAATAGTCAGACAGTGGAAACATAAAGAAATTAGAGGAATAAATCAAACATAAAGAAATTAGAGGAATAAATCAAACATAAAGAAATTAGAGGAATAAATCAAACATAAAGAAATTAGAGGAATAAATCAAACATAAAGAAATTAGAGGAATAAATCAAACATAAAGAAATTAGAGGAATAAATCAAACATAAAGAAATTAGAGGAATAAATCAAACATAAAGAAATTAGAGGAATAAATCAAACATAAAGAAATTAGAGGAATAAATCAAACATAAAGAAATTAGAGGAATAAATCAAACATAAAGAAATTAGAGGAATAAATCAAACATAAAGAAATTAGAGGAATAAATCAAACATAAAGAAATTAGAGGAATAAATCAAACATAAAGAAATTAGAGGAATAAATCAAACATAAAGAAATTAGAGGAATAAATCAAACATAAAGAAATTAGAGGAATAAATCAAACATAAAGAAATTAGAGGAATATATCAAACATAAAGAAATTATGGGAATAAATCAAACATAAAGAAATTAGAGGAATAAATCAAACATAAAGAAATTAAGGAATAAATCAAACATAAAGAAATTAGAGGAATAAATCAAACATAAAGAAATTAGAGGAATAAATCAAACATAAAGAAATTATGGGAATAAATCAAACATAAAGAAATTAGAGGAATAAATCAAACATAAAGAAATTAGAGGAATAAATCAAACATAAAGAAATTATGGGAATAAATCAAACATAAAGAAATTATGGGAATAAATCAAACATAAAGAAATTAGGGAATATATCAAACATAAAGAAATTTTGGGAATAAATCAAACATAAACAAATTATGGGAATAAATCAAACATAAACAAATTATGGGAATAAATCAAACATAAAGAAATTAGAGGAATAAATCAAACATAAAGAAATTATGGGAATAAATCAAACATAAAGAAATTAGAGGAATAAATCAAACATAAAGAAATTAGGGGAATAAATCAAACATAAAGAAATTAGAGGAATATATCAAACATAAAGAAATTAGAGGAATAAATCAAACATAAAGAAATTAGAGGAATAAATCAAACATAAAGAAATTAGAGGAATAAATCAAACATAAAGAAATTAGAGGAATAAATCAAACATAAAGAAATTAGAGGAATAAATCAAACATAAAGAAATTATGGGAATAAATCAAACATAAAGAAATTAGAGGAATAAATCAAACATAAAGAAATTAGAGGAATAAATCAAACATAAAGAAATTAGAGGAATAAATCAAACATAAAGAAATTAGAGGAATAAATCAAACATAAAGAAATTAGAGGAATAAATCAAACATAAAGAAATTAGAGGAATAAATCAAACATAAAGAAATTAGAGGAATAAATCAAGCATAAAGAAATTAGAGGAATAAATCAAACATAAAGAAATTAGAGGAATAATATCAAACATAAAGAAATTAGAGGAATAAATTTTATTCCTCTAAATTCTTTATGCTTGATTTATTCCTCTAATTTCTTTATGTTTGATTTATTCAATACACCTGTTCAGGCAATCTATCTCGCCCAAGTCAAACAGTGCATTATTTCCCCAATCTCACTTTCTCATTCTGACAACATATACCGAATGCCATCTGTGAACTCGTGTCATTAAGAATTTAAAAAAAATATAATGCTGTTGATAGGTCACCTGACGCCATTATAATAGTACATGGCTAGTACACTCTAATGCAAGCTCATTTATATTATTGGGCTAAGCCAGACAGTGTTTTAACCAACATGATTTGTGGAAGTTCAGCATCCATCCACACTTGACTATGTATTTGAATCAAACAGCAGTATAGTAGAGAAAATGCACTATTTAGCACCACTTGGATCAAGTGATCATGTAACTGAAATATGGGTGTAAACATATAAGTCAAGAAATGCAAGAGAGAATACAGGAGGGGTAACTACCTATAGATGGGAAATATCCTTGCAAGACTGATTGGGAAGCTCTCCACTGGCTTCCTGTGCCTCAGTACATTCAGTTCAAACTTGTGACACCTATGCACAATTATCTGGTCGGGGTAGCTCCTTCAAACCTTCAGACCTTATGTACCTCAGTCTCTTATGTACCTCGGTCTCTTCACTACATGGTCGCTCCACTCTCTGCTACGCAGCCAGGGGCCTTCTGGTTGTTCTCCACGAGCGTAGTGCTACTGCTCAATCCAGAAGTTTTGCAAAGCAAAGAAAACCCTGAAACTGGTAACAAACTTCAAGGCATTTATGGGTATGTTAGAAGCAACATCGGTGCCAAGCAAGGTTACGGAATCATTACCGAGGGATAAAATGTTGAACATTGAGATACAAATGACATTTTAGCAGATAATCAGCATGGATTCACTAGAAAGAGATCATGTATGACTAACCTGCTAGAAACATTAGAAGAGTGGACAAACAGGCACTGGATGAGGGGTGTAAGGTAGATGCAGTCTTTTATAAGTATCAGAATGCTTTTGATACAGTGCCTCACCAAAGATTGATAAGCAAACTCAAAGGATATGGAATTTGGGGATGTAGCTGGAGTGGATTTGGGACTTCTTAACAAATCGTAAAATGAGAGTGGTGCTAAATTAGGGAGGGTAACATACGGCCAATGGGCTGGGTCCGGCCCCTGAGGACCTTTGAACCGGCTCTTAACATATCCTTTATATTAGCATTGTACCTGGCACTTGGTAACCTTTTATCTGGCCCTAGGTCTATATGAATGTCTGGATTTCTGTACAAAGGCCGACATTAAAACATCCGCTTCTTATTTATTATGAACCCGTCTTCTAGTCTAGTCAACAAGTTTACTAATTAATCAAACATCAATGTTCCAAGTAAGTAAGTAAGTAAGTATATTCTTTATTGAACCAGTTGCAATCCACATCACGGTGTACATACATCATATATAATAAACAATCAATAGTCAATACGAATAAAGCATTCTAACTATAAAAGTTTTTTGCAAACAGTTCTTCTCATAGATGAAGTTAACAAAATGCAAAATCAGATGCAGAGTAAAAGAAGACAATCTCTCCAATGAACTTTGAATTGCCACAGTAAAGCAAACATTCCAGATTTGTGTCCTGAGAAGAAGTGTCAGATCTCATATTAAATATAGCACAGCAAGCAAATGGATACCAGTACATTTTACAGACTAACAGTTTTATGTATTTTTAAAACTGAATAAATTTAAAACATATTTTGTTTGTTTTTATTGTTGTGTAGGACTGCAGGTATTAGGATAATAGGACTTCATCATACAAAATTATCTTCATTTACTTTAACATTATTGTGCAATACTGAGTTTCAATCAAATTAATAATGTCTCAGGCAAATGAATCTGAAAAAATTAGCCCACAGCTGGGCCGAGCTGGCATAAGGCCTCTGAGCTGCCCTTAAAATCTATGGGCAGCCCTATGTTAAAAGAAGTTGCAAATGCGTAACCTAAATGGACATGAAACAGACTGGGCAGCAGTTCTCAACAGAGTTCCACAAGGATCAGTTTTAGGGCTACTGTTGTTATGTAAATGAAATACCAGCCAAAATAGAATGTTCAGTAAAAATGTTTGCTGATGACACAAAAATATGGAGACAAGCACAAAATGAAGAAGATGAACAGATCCTGCAGCAGGATCTAGACAGGTTAGAAGACTGGTCAAGAGAATGGCTGTTGAAATTTAACACTTTTACATGCAAACTTATGCAAACTGAACCAAAGAAGACAATGCATCGTCTACGGAATGGAAATTGTGAACATAGAAGAGACTGAAATGGAGAAGGACTTGGGAGTATGGAGCGATAAAGGTCTGAAGTGCAGTCGACGATGTACAGCAAGCACGGCAATTTGTCAATTCTTGGTATGATAAAAATGAGTTTGAAGAGAAAGGATATTGACGGCTTCAAGAAACTGTACAATACATTTGGCCACATCTAGAATATTGTGTTCAAGTTTGGAACCCTTACTACAAAAAAGAAAATGAATGCCTGGAAAATATACAAAAGAGAGCTACTAAACTCATCAGACGCCTAGCTATGATGCAATACGAAGACAGGCTTCAAAAACTGGATATCTTTTGCTTGGAAAAAAGAAGAATGAGAGGTGATCTTATTGTCTAAATACCAGTCTAAAACCAGTCTAAATCCAGGGAGATGCTGGTCGTTCGGCTGCGTTGAACCACCTCCGCCACTTCCGGGAGTACAACGAGTGACCTCCTTGAACATCTTAGGAGTTACCATCACTGAGGATCTTCGGGCATCCTCGCATGTTAGTGAAATTCTGGGGTCATGCTCAGGATCTCTCTATGCCTTGAGAGTGCTAAGGGCCCACGGTCTACCCACTCGGGCCCTCCATATGGTCGCTGGAGCGACTACGGTCTCGAGGCTCCTGTACGCGGCTCCGGCGTGGTGGGGATATGCTACAGCCGACGATCGGGCCCGTGTGGAGCGATTCCTTGCTCGAATGCGAAGATCGGGTTACCTCCCGGAGGACTCACGAGGAGCTGCTGAGATGGTGTGTGATGCTGAGGACAGACTGCTACGATCGGTTGTGCGATCCAAGACTCATGTGCTGCGATCGGTCTTTCCTGCTACTAATATCCGTCATCATGATCTTCGACCGAGACCACATGACTTTCAATTGCCGCCCAAAGATGACAGAAATTTCATCCCGAGGTCATTGTTCAGGAGTCTAATGTTGCCCCCCGATGACTATGTTGCCCCCCTATGTTGCTTGAACAGTGATTTAAATTGAATAATTTGCTAATTTGTAACTGGTATTACTGTTTCTGTAATGGGTTGCGGTGTGCCAACCCAGTGTTTCGTCAATAAACGAAATTATTATTATTATTAAATTCTACATGGACTTGAAAATACAGATGAAAAACCTTCCAGAGGGCAGCAATAGGATATTGTAGCATACACAATCTGAAACTGTATCATAAGCGGGTGCGATTAGATATTGGAAAAAAAATTTTAGCCAAAGAATTCTTGATCACTGGAACCAGCTAACAGGAAATAGTATCTGCACCAAGCTTGAGCACTTTCAAACAGAAACTGGACAGTTGGATGAAAAGATATCTAGGCACTAGTAGCTTATATAGCTTACTTAGCGTATTAACTGTAACTTTAAAGTTACTGTAACAGATATAGTCTCTGGGTGTGTCGATTGTGGATGAGATTCTGGTCGTGATGTTTGTAGTGACACTGCGGCTGAGTTATATTTTACGGCGATTAACTGTAAGCTTAGTATATCATTATATCACATGCTCACCGAAACCGATCACATGCTCACCGAAACCGGGCCTGTTCCTGTTATGTCACGAGCTCCAGATCAGCGACGTCCAATCGACTGTTCAGCATATACACATGATTGATTTCCAACGAAAGACCAACAAAACAATAAAAGATTTCGGTTACCTCGCTTCCTTCAGCTGGCGTCTATCGACAGTTGCTGTGCCGTCTCTTGGAGTGTATCGATTGGAATGGTGTGGCGTGTGGTACAGAATCCTCTCGAAGCAGAGCCGGGTGAACTCAAAATAGAGGTAGTTTAGAGTGTATTCATCGTATCACATGCTCGCCGAAACCATAATTATGTCGTTCTATCAAAGGATCGACGAGACCGTTTACTTTTCCTTATGTTCCAAGCCGAACGCTTAGACATGATGATTATTACAAAACATGTGCACTGCTTTATAGCATTAGCATCAGACCATAGAGTTCACATACACTCGTCGCTCTTCGCCAATTACGATATCTGTGCATTGAGTGCACACGTGAATGTCAGCCAACGGGTACGTTTAAATGTGTTGACAGATTGCCCAACGGACAAATGTTCCCACTACACGTACGATTCTGAGTCACTGAATAAGCAATTATTATATAAAAGATAATTTCCAAGGAGCGATAACGGATGCGGGCATGCAGAGCAGCGCGCCCACTCTCCATTTTCTGAAATCCTAAGCTCGTGTCGGAAAAATCCCAAGATTGCTATGATCTCCAGATCCAAGGTCGATCCCAAAGTCCCAAGATCTTGGGACAAATCCCAAGGACTGGTCGCACTGATGCGGAGCAGGAAATGGGCGGGGCATGGGGAGGGGCGAGGGGAGGGGGCGGGGCGTTTGCTGCGGTCCTACTCTTCCGTTGACGAATCAGAGGAGTTCCTTCATTGCCATGGATACCTGATGCATTTGCCTAATATTAGGAGAAATAATTTATGTATTTTTTCGCCTAATTAATACTTTTTTAATTAGATTCTTGATAATAGAATGAACAGAAGCAGAGGCCATCTGTCGAGGGCGGTTGACGTTCGATCGTCGCTTGTTTGGGTCAAGGTGCAGCAGCTTCAGTGCAGTTTATTACCCCACAGACACAAGTTATCGCCCTCTGCCCTTTGATCATTCAGGCTTGATTGTTCATGGTCATTGTCCCATTTTGGCAAGTTTTTTTTAGCTTTAGTAGTGTTATCATGCACATTTTTAAATTTAACAGTTATGTTGGCAAACCTCACTAAAACCAGTTTGGGAGAATGGAATTCACTATCATCCTCATGAAATTCAAATGACCCTCTGGATCCACCCATGACATCCTTAAGGAATGGGAATGAAACTTTTAAACGATGAAAGTAAGGATGAAGGGTTAATAAGATGAAGATTTCGTAAGGTGAAGAGGATGAAGGGTTTTAATGGATTAAAAGATGGATAGATATAAAAGGGCAGATATTTATTAAGTGATAAGAGCTTTCTGGTAACATGTGTGAAAATGACTCTGGTACATGCCAAGTTCCTGTGCAGTGGTTTAATTTGTTGTTTTTCATTTGGTAGTTGGATGATTTCAGATTCTAAACTGTGGCTTTTCTTAACCATTGTTGCAGGTCGTTGTGGTTGGAAATTGTGGAGTTGGCAAAACAAGCCTCATCAAACGTTTCTGTGAGAACAAGGTTAACAAACAATGGATATCAGTCTGAGTAACATCTTGTCTTCCTAGCAGACATAATCAGTTCCATTCAAGCAACTCAAAGGCACCTCAGGCATTCTTGTAGACCACACTGATCGTGGTACTTTGGAGGTGAGGGGTCTTGGGTTAGTTTTTAGCACACTAGTATCAAGGCAAGTGCTAATACCCTGGACTTAGGCTTGTGGAATTTGCTCTTTGCGTGTTTTGATTACATTTAGAAACTAAGTAACGTGTACGATCACAAGAACAGCCACGTGCTTTATCCATGAACACTTTAAAACTGTTGTCTGGGGCTGGTTTGGGACTGGCTGAGTAGGTATCTTGGAGGGGTGCTGTATAATGCTCTGAATGAATGAATTATTCAGATTGATAATTAGATAGCATAACAGTAGTGGCTATAGTTCATATTGATTCACAGAAGGTATATACCATTGGGAAGGTAAGGAACTCGGTCAGTAAATTTTATCAATACATTGAAACCGTTCCTAATATATTACACAGCTGCATTGAAGATAATCAATTTCACTTGACCTACCAGGTTTAGAAACACAGTTGCAGAGTTGAAGGACAAACACATTAGCAATGTTCCACCATTATTCGGATATTCAGTGTCCCATAGTGTACTATGCATTGGCACTAAGATGGCACTCAAATCTAAGATGGCCTCTGAGGTCATGCACAGCTCAGCAATGCAATTCACAATGAATTTCGCATAACGTACCCAGGATTCGAACAGTGGCGGCGCTACAGCAGGGCAAGCCAGGGCAAATACCATGGTAAAAAAGCCTTTGCCATGGTCGTTGTCCTGCCACATGGCTGCTAGAATATTTGCTCTGCCAAGAATTTATTTGGGACATAAATCACCCCTGCACTGGTTACTTGTATGACTGCCCTGGCTATATCCTGGTTACAAAAAATGTCTGGCCCGCCTCCGGATTCAGACCGAGGTCACAGTGATGAATAGCTGACATGTTGGCCACTGCACCAGTTCATCAGTGCCTAGGCTGGCACGGTGGCAGATTTCCAAGGTGGCATGATAGTGATGACTGTCACGATGCCATCCTTGGCAGAAGAACACTTATAGGCAAAACGGGAAACCAAATATCTGAATAATAATCCGAAAATTGCCACCAATTATCCTCTTCAGAGGACAATTTGTGGCAAAAATTGCCACCAATTATGTTCTTCAGGGGACAGTTGATGGCACTTGCCTCGTAGAGTCAGAATTGGTCAGTAGAGTACACTGTAAACATGTGACAGTGCAGAACTTGGAAGCCATGGCCAACACCACATTGTAATGATGATACTGTTGCATTGCATTTTTAATTACCGTACAAATTTATGCAATGTCATTTAAAGAGAAACTTATCAGAGGTCTCTCAACCTGAAATTGGAGTGGATCAGATCTGTAGCGGTCTCATCCAAATGCTGACTGCTGATGTCTTCGCTTTGCTGCTTTGAAGTATTAGTTATTATTAATTACTTACATTAGTTAAATTAATAGATGGTGCATTGTATATTTGTTTGCTGTTCTGTTACCGTACAACTTGCCCTGTTTCTTGCTTCTGTTATCAGTTCAGTCAAAGCTATCAGCCGACAATTGGCGTTGATTATGGATTTAAGGTCCACGCTGCAGCCGATAAAATAGAGCGTATGTATATTTAGTGAAGTTGATAATTAAATGTCTTCCTATTTCTCCTCATTGGCTGCATGTTAGCCTAGTGGTTAGCATGCTGGACTTTGAACTATGAGGTTGGTGGTTAAAATCCTGACAGAGATTTGAAAATTATTAACTCTGCTGTAAAATGGGTTCTGTTACACTGGCCAAACATTTTTCTTGGCAGATTAGAAGGTAAGAGATAGGACTGGCCACCTAACCTTACATTCCAAGGCTAAAGTTATTACAACTTCAAAAGTATTACTTTCTTAGTTAGCATAAAGGATTGCACCTTTCACTCTTATGTCACTTCACGTCACCGTTCAGCATATTAATATCTGTTATTTCTGTTATATTGGTTGTTTCCATATAACTGAAGATTTCTTTAGCAATTCAAAATTTTCTCAGCACCTACAGCAGCCAGCAGCTTTTTAGTCTCTTTTCAAAGTTTATGCATTTAGCCATCTGTCAGCAGGCTCAAACCTTCAACCATTAGACTCTGGCTAGCACGATTTGTACACGGGGACCTTGAATGGCATTAACCCATTTAAACATGCAGCAGTGGTGGTGAAGGATCTCACCCAATCAATTCACTGAACAATGATCAGGGTTTATGCCATACATTTATGCTATAGAAATTTTTTACATTTACAGTTTACATCATACACATATGCCTGGAACAGTCATCCTGCACTTATTCAGGAAGCCAACAGCCTTTATGTTTTTAAAAACAGTTAAAAATGTACTTGCTACGTCACTTTGAGCATTAGCATTTGCACTTACAGTCGACAGTGTGTGTAAAGCATCCTAGAAGTAGCGTGCTACCAACAATGTTACATAAATTGTAATTAGAATTACAAAATTACTATGTAATCATAGGCTGTTATTGTTTTTTTGGATATGAATAAATGTTTAAGAACTTTGTGTTTTCAGTACGTACTCATCTCTGGGATTTGTCAGGGGCCTCTGAATACTTGGATGTTCGTAATGAGCTTTACATTGGAGCCGACATTGTCCTGATTGTCTTTGATATGACAGACCTCAGCTCTTTCGAGAGTCTCACACACTGGCTGCACGAAGTCAAGAAGTTTGGACCGAGCGACGTTCAACTGTGTATAGTTGCAAACAAGGTAAAAGCGGTTTCAAAATGTTTAGAAACATCGTTCTGCGTACCCGAAGTACTAGGCACTGCTATTAAAAGTCTATGATTGTATCCCAAGTACTAGGCACTGCTATTAAAAGTCTATGACTGTATCCCAAGTACTAGGCACTGCTATTAAAAGTCTATGACTGTATCCCAAGTACTTAGGGTTGCCAGGTTGTCTTCAGGAAATTACCGGACAATTGCGAGCGCGTTACAAGAGTCTGGGGCGGTGTCCCCAGAGTGGCCCAAGGGCGTTGAAAAACTCTGGTCAGGGCCCTCAGGGGGTTAGAGGGGCGAAGCCCTCTGAGGCTGACCAAAGATAACGAAACAGAAGTAAAACTTGAAAAGTTAGCAAATTAATTTAAAAAAGTTAAAACCTGTCAAATCAATCATTGACAATGAACGATTGATTCCCTGTCAATCAATCAATCAATATATTTTATTGTTCACCATAACAGTTCAAACATAAAGGTAGACAGTCTTGTACATTCAGTGACAATGGGTAAACCCAAAAGAACCAAAGATTCCGCTAACAGGGTCACCTAATACAAATAGTCATTACACCATCATACTTTCCAGTTCATCATCTTATGCTATACATGTTGACTTTTTGATAATAATTTTTGTGTCCATGATAAGAAGTCCAAATTAAGTTATTCATTCAAGACAAAAAAACTGTGAATGTAATGGGGCCTATCTGGCAACTCACATGTTCGGAAGTGTTCAACTTCAAATCGTCAAGGAAGCTGCACCCTACCACCCTTGCGAACGTACTTAAAGTCCGACTGTGAGGCTCTGATCAAACGTTTGTTGCTAATGACGAGGTCTCTGAACTCTGTACAGGCTACAGCTGCATTTTATGTTAAAGAAGATGCTCAATTCACTGCGTAGGCCTACATGATGTAAGCTCGAGTCGCTGTTTTCACGTGGCACTTCATCGTCCACATTACCTGCGTCAGAACCTTCGTCAGAATCGTAGCGCTCTTCAGTCACTGATTTTGACGCTGAGCTAGCAGTATTCATGGCGCACCTGTACACTGTTGACTACAGTAGTAGGCCTACTTAAAGTAAATAGGCTTAAATAGGCTTCAAATTTTATATGCCTATTCCAAACGCTCTGTGATTTTGATTTGCACTAGAAATTTGATATACCGGTATACAGTACCACAAACTGTTGAAGCATGAGCTGTATGCCAGGCCGGGTGTGTCCCAATCATCCCAATGTGATGATGGATATGCCTCGGATGGGGTATCATATCTAGGATGAGCCTGGATGACTCATTGACTGTAGCCAAAGCGAGAGAGAGAGAGAGAGAGAGAGAGAGAGAGAGAGAGAGAGAGAGAGAGAGAGAGAGAGAGAGAGAGAGAGTTAGTGTAAATTCGGGGTTATGAGAATCTTCCGTGGTCTGTCGATGCTGTATGTCTACCCATGGACTTCTTAATTAATAATATCCAGATGTTCATGGTCTACCCCATCCAGCCCCTCCGTACTTACATACCTTACATAGGTTAAGATAGAGAGAACAGCAATACTTGGGGAAGCACATTATTGGGGTTAAGAAATGAACTAAACCTCGGTCATGCCAGGCCTGTCGCCGGTTCAGGCAGCCCACAATAACGGGCGGGTCTTTAATACCGGACACCGCCATGTCCGGTAACTTCTGAAATTTCTGACCGGACAAATTATCTAAATACCGGACTGTCCGGTTCATTACCAGACACCTGGCAACCCTACAAGTACTAGGCATTGCTATTAAGTTCTGTGACTTTATCCCAAATACATGTACTAGACACTGCTATTAAAAGTTCTGCAACTCTATTCCAAGTATTAGGCACTGCTAGTAAGTTCTGTGACTTTATCCCATATACTAGACACTGCTATTAAAAGTTCTGTGACTTTATCCCAAGTACTAGGCACTGCTATTAAAAGTTTGCAACAAGGTCCCGTAAATGTATGCCACAGGTTGATGTAAATGCAACTGACACATTGAAGTGACAAGAGACTGAATGAATGACTGTTTGACTTGGGGTTGGCCATTAAGATTTCCTGTGCTGCTCATGTCCTATATAAGACACCTTAGGCGTGTGTTGAAATGTATCAGCATTCAGCAATGTATCTGTTGTCTTTATTTCATCAGATGGATCAAAAAGACAAAAGAGTCGTATCCGTCGGCGACGCCAACAAATGGATAACCGCTCGAAAACTCAGGTAGGCTGCTATTGGATACATTGCGCTGTGAGAAAAGACCAGATTGGAAGGTTCGTTGGCCAGGCAGATAATGGGAGCCAAGAAATCAAGTGATCCAGAGTTTCTTGGCAATCAATGAGATGCCAATTTCTTTACTAAACTGGCCTTACAATAAAAAGGAAACATGCTGAAAATTCAACCTAAATTCTAAGGATATGAAGGTGCATTATTTAAAAAACTAACAGATATTTATTATTGTAATGTATTTATTAAGTACCACAGCCTAATGACCAAGCATCAGTCGAAGGCACTGAGCAATTGTGAGTGAAGAACTTGCTCAAGGTCCCTACACAGTAACTGTCTCAAGAGAGGCTCGAACTCATACTCTGCATTTATACAAGGTGAGAGTTCTAACCAATCGGCTATCATGTCTCGTACGACTTACTAATGCATCAGCTTTTTACGTATCAAGCAGTTTGAATGAAGGTCTGTCCTGTGAATTGAATATACAAGGAAATTACAGTAGCCATAGTCTTAGATACGAGCAGGGCCATACTATAATTAGGATTAATGATTGTTTCAAGAACTGAACTATTTGCTCATGTTAACTCAGAAATGTGAAGACTATAACACAGAAATAGGGGCCTAACTCTGTATAAGCGTTAGCTTTTGTAGGGCTCCTTTTGTACGTGACTGAGATTATGTTTGCTTTGATGTGATGAGTGGTACAATAAAGAAGAAGAAATTAGAATTAATCAAAAGTCTGTTTGGACATGTGGGAGAGAAAACTGTCCTTTGAAAGTGTGTATACTTCCCTTACGAAGTCCATATACCAGCATTGTTTAGGAATCGTAATTATTTAATTAGTGCATTAAGCAAAACAATATTCCAAACTTCCACTAGTGGTTAAGAAATTCCTTCACGTTCCTCCCCAAGCTTAAAAGTGGGAAGGGAATTCCTCCCTTCCCTTCCCAGGATTTACGGTCCTGGACACAAGCATCTTCTAACTAAAAAATATGCACTGAAGTCATCACTGACGCGTTTTGTTTCAGTTTCTGTGAGACGTCTTGTTCCAATGGTGAAGGCATTGATGCACTCTTTTCTACACAGCTTGAATTAGTCGTTAAAAGAGGAAAATTAAAAGCCACGAATCAGTCATTTATCAACGACGGCCCATTATAAATTATCAGGAAGACGCACTGATATCTTTATTGTCAAACATAATTGCTACCATTTCAGATGTGTTTAATATCATTCTAACATCTAGCTCACACTATAACTACAATTTTACCATGGATTATGATGATTTAAGACTTGAAGCGACCATGGACTGATTCCTTGTGCATTATGATAATGGTGCTATAGATGTCAGAAGAAGTCAGTGATTAGATTATATTGCATCGGGATGTCGAAGTCCACAGTGCTAGAGATACATAAATGAAATCAGCCAATGATTATGTAATTACTGAACATTAATCAGTTTTGTTGAAATGTCAAATGGAAAAAAATTAAAAACTGTGATTATCATGGTCAAATTTTGTACATGCATCATAAAAGGTTGTTAAATTAAGTTTATGTTCAAAAACCGATTCAAATTCGGGTCGCATATGTGCAAGTGTTAAATAGAATTTATTTAAATGAATCCGGTCTCAATTGGGAAATTCCTCTGTATGCCGTCCGCTTTCAATCATAGTCATCTGTTCCAGTTGGCTGTCGCCTTTGACTAGAAGCGCAGGCCTGCTGGCAATAACGTCTTCAGAAACCAAGTTACGACAGAATTCAATGTTCTCGATAATCGACTTGGAGTCACAGTGTTTCATAAGTAGTGCATGCACCAAGCGAAAATGTCCGTAACGGATGCGACGCACTTGTGGACAGACGGCGGTAGATCGAAGCTCCAAACCAATTTCATGAACGAGTTTCATCAGATACGTACATGTTTCATTTACGCTGTGTATCTCTACAACAATCAGCAACACAGTCATTTATTCTTATTATCATTCTTATTGTTCATATTATTATTACAATTACATATATTTCAAGGATAAACTGTACATAATGATGACAAAACTTGGCACTGAACAGGAAGCAAAAAACTAATATTATTATGATTAAATTCAGTGGAATTCTCAAATTTATTATGATTATATATAGTATTATTAAATTTATAACGATTACATTTAATTTCAGTTTCATGAATAATAATACTAAGCTACTTCTTTAGTGTCCGTGTCTAATTCACAAGGCACCAATCGATGGTGCCCCAAAACCAAGCCATAATCATATCAAAACCACCCCGAGACAAGAGGTAGCCTGTAGCAGATAAGCCATGGCAGCCTGACACCATAGGTCACAGCAGCCTATGGTGTATAAGCAAAGACAGCTTATGGTGGATAAAGCACATCGAAAGTCTATTACCGGTAATGTCTGGTTATAATCTAGACTATTCTGAACTGTGATAAATGTTTTGGTGCGTTGATACAGAAGGCCATCTAATTATCTCGCTATTGACCAACTTGACCACGCTAGCAGTGCATTAACACTAGACTTCAGTCAGTAGTATGTTAGTTAGTTAGTATGGCCTTCTCTGTTAAATTAATAGCCCAGAAATGATGGAAATCAGCTCTGTGCATTGCATCAACCACATAGTTTCGTAATCGTACACTTTGTAAATTTCTAAAGCACTACTTTGAAGCTAAGTGCAGGGCACCAGCTTATTCACTATCAATGTTTGTACCGATAAGCACTTCTATTAATAAGCACCAAAAATCCAAGTTAATTTATCAGTAAATTAAGGGGATTACCAAGGGTGAAATCCGGTGGTTGATAATCGATGCATCTGATTCCATAGATGACTGGACCAGCCTTCAGGTCTGTGGGGCGTATTAACCCTCCGACAGCCAGTTCGTATGCTTCCTGTGACTGGATATCCACACCCGCAGTGCTGCAGGAAAAAGTACAGATGCTGTATCACATGCTTACCGAACAGTTATGACTTTTCTTTAATCTAACTGAATGATTTCTGTAGTGCCATTATCACACTGCACATTTGCACAAGGCAAGAACTGATGGTCGCTTTATGTGAAACCATGGTTAACAGTCATAATCTATGTGTTTGATAAACCTGGTTGAAATCAAAAGGGTCATTGAAGCCAAAAGTCAACCTATGGTGGGTAAGCTGAAATATTAAATGCACAGGTTAAAGTTGGTATCATCGTTGCCTAAGTTATATCATTCACTCCTTTCTGCAAAGGAATACACCTTGTAAATGTTACAACTATTGCAGTAATAACAATAACAATGGTTAGACATGTCACAAATTGCACACTGCACCTGGGGAATGATTATGGGGTTACAAGATGGGTAAGACAATTTGGATCTGTCCTGGAAAACGATTGTAAAGCAGCTGGACATAATTAAATGACCAATTCCATCATGGGTAAAAATTCAATATTAATAATATAATAGTTATTATTTGGTAGAATTGTTACTATCATTTTCATTACAAAACGAGGCCTTACAGAATAGTTTTCTGATATAAGGGTGTGATATTCTGCTGATTCTATACCAAGACTTGCCAGGATTATTTCATTCCTCCGGGATCATATCTGCTAATAATGACACATAAAAATAACTACAGATCATACATAATGTATTAAACGATGCTTAAATAAGAAAAACCCATAGAATCACTTACGTGAACATGTGCTTTTGATGTCCAGCTTGAACTGCTGCTATCACTCGATCCAATCTGGCTTTTGTTATGTGATCTGTAATTAACATAATTTGGTAATATGACCAATTTTATTGATTAATATACCAGTAGGTTCTAACTGCACCAAACCTTTATTACATAATAACAGTAATTCTGCTGTAACATGTTACAAGTCCCATGTCCCATAGTGGAACTTGAGGAGACACTCATTTCCTTTCTTAAAGCAAGCAAGTCACAAAGGTCCAAAGTTTCTGGACTTGGGGCCAGTGTATCGCAGGACTTTGTTAGAACTGAAGCACTGAGCTCAATCTTGACAATTTTAAAGAAAATACCTCAGTAACAAGCATCCCAATTTTTCAGAGCATAAATTAAGGCAAAGCATAGTTTAGTGTGCACCGTGTCACTTAATGAGAGTTGCAATCAGAAATTTATACAGCACATCCAACAGAAACTCATCATCACCTAACCACATCAAACCACAACCCAACAGAATTGTGTTTCATGTCATAAAGTATATGACTTCCAGTTGAGCTCAACAACATGGCATCTTTGTAATAAATAATGTTACCTAGCTGACAACATATATAGCTCCTTATATTCTCCTATATATGCAGGGAAAATCAAAAGGTGCAAATATGTGTAACGTGTAATACTTACGGTAAGTTGTTCGCTCAATGACCTTTCCTACAGGAGAGAAGTTCTGCGTTGCCATACCAAGCAGTCCTTTAACATGATAAACCTAGAGATATCAAATGATATTTGATAAGAAAAAAATCAGTAGAAACACATCAGACAATATTTAACATCTGATAAACTAACAGAGGTATTAAACACACAATATTAAAGCCATACGACAAAGTGAATTGTTCCTAGCCGAACAATGAAGAAGTCAGACCAGTATCGTTTATCTACATGTCAAACTCAATTAGTTTTGCTTACCACAAAAATGTAATCTAATAAATCTGTTCACACAATTTCTGGTTACAAACAACATCTTTAATCGGATCTCAAAAGGTTAAAACTAAAAGTTGAAAAACGTTTTGAAATGCATGAGACGTGGAGATTTCTTATATCAAAACTTTCCACTTGGACTCACCCTTATGTATCCGGCTGTGGCTAAAGTCTTTAATTTCGACACACCATTTCCAATACCCATTACTGAAAGTCAACAAAATACGGGCAAACACAGAATGAAAAAACACAATGACATTCAAAACATATCGATCAAAACTAAAGATAAGACTGAAAAACCAAGTGGGTAACACATCCTCACAAAGAAATAAGCTACGATTTCACCATCACAAATTACACAAAAAACAAATATTTAATAACTTGCCATGCAAATCGAAGATTTATAAGAAATTTGTAACTTTGTTAGTTAAATATTTTGAAAACTGTGCTAATTGAAATCATGAAGATTATAAAAACATCACAAAGTAATGAAATTCTGTTGTTACTGTCGCACGACCTAAAACTCCAGACGAATGCTTTCCAAGATGTCCGACTGGACCAATTCGGAAATCGTCTTTGATGTACCGCTCTCCAACCACTAATGCAACAAAAGACGTGAAGAGAATATTCAAAACAGACAAACAAGAGCAAAGAAAATGACAACAATACCACACTCCACCGTAACTCTTTCAGAAGCATATCATACTTCAAACGTCTACTCAATTTACATACTCATGCTTAGATATGTATATACTTCATCCCACAGAATTGATATCTGATGAGCAATATGAAAACTTTTTGCCAGTTGCTTTATGGCCATAGTCTAGTGGTTAATGTGGTTAATTGGAAAAAATGGATTATTAACAATTGCCATGAGACTGGTTTGTTAAATGGTACCAGTATTTTGTACTTGCTCTTTTAAAACGTGTATTACGCCAGCATTATTAGGGTGACCGGCGAGATGAGTCCTATGTGACTTCACCGGTAGCCCACCACTCGGTTTGTGAAATTTATGTATTGTCATTTTGCTTTATTTTGTGGTGAATAAACTACTTACTTACTTAATTACTTACTTACTAATGTGTTGGACTGTCAACTAAGAAGTCAGAGTTCAAATCCCCCATAGTAAAAATCTGTCTTGAGATTTCCGCTCCACCTGTGCCTCTAGCAAACTCAGCTCCGAGTACAATGACCGCACACTGTCAGTGGGAAGATGAGATGGCAGGGAAAGGACAGGCCATGCGCCCTCATATGCCGAGTCTAAGAAAAATGAAGTACCTAGCTAACACTTCACACCCATGGCCCGGTCCTTTGCCTCAATTGGTTCCTCTCTTTAGCGCAGAGCTTGCTTAAGGGACTGCTCTTCTTCTTATGGCCATAGCTAGTGAGAGAAGGAAGGGAGGTGCAGGGCAGGGTAGAGAAAGGAAGGGAGAGAGCGAGGAACAGAGAATTTTTCACAACAATTATAACTGGTGAGTCATTTAGGTAAAATTGCAGTAATTTTCACAACACAAATATTGCATTCTGTAGATAATTACCAAGTGGATGGTCAGCTATGTCAGGAACCGTGGTGACAGTGGGCAAGCCGTTAACCACATTTTCTTCACTAACTATCACCTTTTCTCGCAGCGGCCGACCTGGCATCTTATTCAATTCTACAAACAATTTATAACCTCTGATAAAAAAACAAGCCTCATCAAAAGCCACATAATTGAAAGTATATCACTCAGATTTATTCACACACATACTACTCCAGTGCAAATCATTTAACACAAGACACAGGGACTCAGGGCCTACTATCCCCCCTGTAAGCTGGAAGCAAACCCCCTTGCTCACGCCACGATTTTAAAAGTAGTATGGCAAAATGAGAATTTAGGGGGTCTGGGGGACAGAGTCCCCCAGAAGCTGACGCTTTTTGCATATATTGACAGTGTTTCGTGCCATTTTTCGTAATCTAAAATATACATAAACTGATAAAAGTATTTTTTAGCTTTAGCAGACAAAAGGCGGTATGGCAAAAATATGTTGTCGCCGTACAACATTAAAAGTAGACACACATTACCAACAGTATGACCATAAAACCATTACTACCATAATACATAAACTTTACAGTCCAGAGACGCGATTACAGTCGACAGCCGATACATTGCAATGGGTCTAGGACATTTCCCCCGAAGTTGGACTGATGAAAATAATTCTTTACTTTAATAGAAGCTGGATTGATGAAACAAATTCTATGCTTAAATAGAAGTTGGATTGATGAAAGAAATTCTGTGCTTAAACAGAAGCTGGATTTATGAAAGCCATTCTTTTCTTGAATGGAAATGGGATTGATGAAAGAAATTCTTTGCTTAAATAAAAGTGGGATTAATGAAAGAAAGAAAGTCTTTGTTTGCTTCAATAGAAGTTGGATTAATGACAGTTATCATGGGCAATGGTAGAGTTACCTACTTTCTGTTGGGGGGATTTCCGGGGGAATGTCCAGATACCACTGCAACAGTTGACAGTTGAGTCAGTACTGTCAGTTGTACAGCAATATCCATTTCACTAGGGGGGGAAAAACCTTTCCCCCCCTGGCACAAATTGGAAGCAGTCTGATTCCATCCCCCCCTACGTAGTAGGCCCTGCAGGGACTAGTGCGAACAATCCAAGTTAACCAAATTTCGTCTTACCCATTCTTCTAATGCTCGTTTTAATATTGTTATATTAAGCAGGCATTGTAGTGTATACAGTGTCTGCATGGTTCCAGCACTTTTCATAGGTTCTTAAAATGCATTCTATAACAGATATACATACATGCAAACATACATACAAAACAATCATTTTGGATACTACTCGTAATGGAATATATGCATTCAAACATGCTACAGAAGACTTCACATGTTCATTTAATTCTTCCCTACATGGTAACTAAAGTAAAAGCTACTAAATGATACACTTGTGAAAAATTTACGGATACTACGTTAAGCTGATTATTACCTCGAGCTAAGTTTGTCTTCAGCACATGGATGACATCTGATGTTGTACGACCAGAAGGTTTATAGATGCAAAAGATCCCATTCAAAGCTCTGAACACAGAAGGTGCATACTCTGACATCATGCTCCAAGCTACAAAAGGATGACATAATATATTATTATTATTATTAATTAAATTATTTGTAACGTGCACACGGTCACACCAAAATGTGAATCTGAGGTGTAGATTGTCAGCCGCCAGGAGAAGAATGCAGTTAGATATTCAAGTGCTTGAAAGCCAAGGAAAAACAGTGAGTTTTGAGCTGCTTTTTGAAGGAAGGAAGTGAATTTGAGCTGCGAAGAGACTGGCAGCCCATTTCTTGGGAGGAGGAGGGCAGAGGCATGGAATGCACATGAGCCCGTAACTGTTCTGCATTGTAGCTCAGCTAAAAGACTCCACAAACAAAGCATGAGACTGAATTATCGAATATCTTTTATCATCCTGCAAAGTCATACCCATTTGATCCAAGATTAGGAGTGGAAATAGGAATGATAGGAAATCTAACGCGAGATTCCAATAACTGAAAATTTTACACCAATAAGCCCAGCAAATACTGTATTGGCCTCGTGTGAAATAATCACTCTTATTCATTCATTCAGAAAATTTACATAGCGCCCCTCTAAGAAAACTATTCAAATACTCTCCCGCCTTACTCTGGCTAAAGAGAACAGTTTTCATATGCTTTCAAAACGTGCACGAGGCGCCCTAGGGTTAACAACAGCGATGCAACGTAATATCTGACCAATTTCTGTGCTAGCAATGGCAGTGTGGGTTTCAGAAGAAGGTCGAGTTGGTTAATATCAGACGCAAATATGACGGGTGACTTGCACAGAGCAGCATAAGCTTAACAGAATTAAGCATACGCAGTTACTTCTGCTAAATAAAGTTGATTCAAAATCGACCGGTATTTGAACTAACTGTTATGTTTGATTTTTCTTTAGCAATACACGAAAAACACGATTTGGGCGATAATTCAAGTGTTTAATAGGTCCTTGGGCGATAATTCAAGTTTACTCTTGATTCAACACCATAGATATAATAATTATAATATTATGTCTATGTACAACACCAAAAAGTAACGGAGTACCAACGCCATCTGTCAATTAAATAAACTGCCATGATTACTAAACACCGCGGATTTAGTAGGCCAGAATTAGAGTCCAGATATTAGAAGCTTTACCTAAATCAAGACAAAGCGATATTTTGGGAATGTGTTAAGTAGATTCTAGGTTCATTCTCATAAAAACCTGCAGTGAACCTTACATTGGCTAACTGTGAAATTTGCACTTAAATGTGGCTAATTTTGAGAGAAATAAATGCCTTGCTACATACTCACTTTGATGTTTATAGTGTCTTTGGCTGTATATTTTTGTCGATATGGTGCGATTTAATTAATTAATTTTGTGAAATTTATTTGTTTCAAACGAGTTTGAAGTTAGTTAAGCATTAGATTTCGTATTTTTGCTAGGGACTAATTCGATTTTATCGGCTAATTTAACCTGTTAACGTTGTATAAAATTTTCGTAACAATTAAATTGAGTTGAGCGATAATGGCGAATCGGACACGGCTATCCCGTAGTTTACGTTGCTAAATTACTTTAATGTCTTCAGTGACGTATTTGACGTTGGCAAGTAAGCAGTCTGCAAATGTCCATAATAACTGTCATCAATCTAGGTTCCATTTATGGAAACATTTCCTCAAATCCAACTTCTATTTAAGAAAAAAATAGCCTACTTCTCATCAATCCAACTTCTATTTGAGGAAAAAATTATTTTTCATCAGTCGAATTTTTATTTAAGCAAACAATTATTCTCATCAATCCAACTTATACTTATAGTAACAATTATTTTCATAAATCCAGCATCCATAAATGCCCAGATACAATACAATATTTCAGCAAAGTTTCATCAATCCAGCTTCTATTTATGGAAATAATTATTTCCCTCAATCCAGCTTCTATTCAAGCAAACAATTAGTTTCATCAATCCAACTTCCATTTAGGCAAACAATTATTTTCATCAATCCAGATTCCATTTTAAATTGACAGTAAAAAGTAATTTAGCAACCTAAACTACCGTTTTACCTCAGCAGTTCAGCGGAGCTCTGCGAGGATAATTGCATTATTTGCCATTCTGTTGGTATTCCTCGTTCTGTTATTTCACCAGTTTTTTTGGTGTCGGTGTATCTGTCGATCATGTTTTGGGAGCTCATTGGTTAATTAAGGTTCTAGCATCGCTCTGATACTCAAATTCAATAGACGAAATTAATAAGTATAAGCAGTCTGTTATTCGGACGAATGGAAATGATTGCCACCTTGTGGTCCAAGAATGGTATTGTCTCAGACTGTTTTCAAACCATTCGTTGACCTGCAGCAACCACACACACTGCCAATGTTGACTAACCTGGATCTTCTTTTGCATAGTGGTTGGTTTTATCATGAAGAATCTAAACCACGTCCAAATTGGGGTAGCTTCTTACATAATTTAAACAAGGGTGAGTATCAGCCACTGGCGGATATTCGTATGTGGCCCATCGTTGATCTGAACCCCGGTGACGAGTCTTGTATCCTGTCTACTTTGTCTTTTGTTGTGGAGCAAGCAGCCAAGTTGAACATGGTCACACCATGTATAGATCAGCTACTGTTTATTAAGGCTGTGGAGGCCACAAACTGAACATTGTTTGAAAGCTTGGTGGGTTTCATAATTATTAACATGAGCTACCTTGGTAGTGGTTGGTAGGGGTAGACTTACACATTGCAGGGGAATGACAAAGATGGGTTCCTTTGATGCAAGTGCGGAACTATCCATGCATAACTGAAGTCACTCACTGGTGTTGAAGAGTGTCGGGATGAGTCAAAACATGTTGAGCTTGGAAGTCTTGATTGCAACGAGTCCTGCAGTACACATATAAGATGCTGGAATGGCTGAATGGAAGCAATCCATTTGACACTGCAGGTGAGAGTAGACCAGGAGCGTAGCCAGACTTAAATTCGAGGAGGCAACTTCACAGACCACTGGCAAAATTCTGGTTATTGGGGTCATTGGTCAATAGAAGTTCCCAACTGCCTCCTAGTGCCTCCATGTAGCTACGCCTATGGAGTAGACTACAAGTACAAAGCATATCATCTGGATTGATAGTGTCAGACAAGTGATAAAAGTCCTCCTGTACATTCTGTCTCTGTTTTCTTCCCATTTCTGGAAAAGAAGAGAGAGCGACATCACCAGACCAAACAAAAATTGTGTGCTGCCAGTTCGTCAAGGCAGCAATGATTGAACCTTAGATTTTGATGTGGAATTACGACAGATAAATGAAAGTAAAACAGGTATTGGCTGCACTCCAGCAGCATTCATTCATTCATGTCTACATTGCCTCTCTGCACCACTTGCATGTGGCAGTAGTGCAAGGCAATACAAATACGATGAATCGATAATTGAAAACAGTAAATGACTGCTTGATGCTCTGAAACTGTGCATGTCTGCTGCATATTGTTGTTTATTGAACATTATTAAAGCACAAAGTATGTGGAAACTTGTAATATAGTTTTATTTGCTTTTGCTTGTATGAATAGTGTCTAATACACTGCAAACTGAGAAAACTTGACTGCTAGCATAGTAATGATAATAATAACCTAGTAATCAAGTGTTTGACAATAGCTGGGCATTAATAAGTTACCGGGTACCATGATGCAATATGAGGCCTATTAAAATGAACTCGTGACAGTGACACTGTAATATTGGTCAACTTCAAAAGATGATTATGAGGAAAGGAGCATATCACTCTCGACTCCCTCGTGAATTTTTGCCAATGACAGTTGCAAGCGTCCACAATATATGTGCACATTTTCATGAACTTCATTAATCCCTCACTTTCACTTTTTTGGCAAGCCATACAATCCACTTTGAAGATCATGGCACAGAAATGTCCTTGGAAAGCACAGACATAATGAAACTATCAGGTGCTGACTATATGTCTCATGATTACCCATGTACTTCAATATAAAACCTGTACAAGTATATTATATGTCATTGCTTCCTGCTGATAATGATGCCTGGAACGTGAGTGAGAATTGCCCTCTGTGCAATATTTAGAAATTTTTATACTAAAAACCACATGTAACATTACCCAGATTCTTGCATATTTGGACAAAGCACAACGAACTGGTTACATGAAAACATTTTCAGCCCTCTAGCTCATTTCCTGGCTGAGATATGACAGGCCAAACTTGATGGATAATGTCCTTTTCCGCGATCCGTTTTTTTTGCTTATTAACTTCAAAAATTAATATCTCGGTCAAATTTTGAGATATTCTGCTCAAATTTTCATTGTTGTTCCTAATTTGACATGTAGTTTATGTATACAATTTTTCAGAAGAATCCAAAGGGGTGTGGTGTACACCCCTTGTTGATTTGACGATTAATGACCTATTTTCATAAGTGGGCAACTTTGGGACTAAATTGTGTTATTTCCCTTCAAGATACACATTGCAGGTTTTAGTATGTTTTACTACATGTCATTACCTAACTAATAACCATAAAATTGCTTTGTCACTATTTACTTCTAGCTTTTTTATATCTGTCAGACTAATTGAATAGAAGCGTCTGGAACTGAATTAAACTATTTGGAGAAGAAATAAAATATACGGAAATAAATACAGAGAAGAAGGCAGATTGAAAGAAAGAAAAATATTATAAGAAAGACGTTAGTTGCTATAAGAACAATAAAACAAACGGAGAGGGCATATTGAAAGAAAGATAGATATGGTAAATAAGAAACTTGTTAGGTTACTATGGGAACCATACAAATGTCAGAAATGAAAATGAGCGGACACAAAAACCTACATTTTAGGGTTGTTCTGAACTTTTGTAGGGTGGTGATAAACAAATTATTGGTTTACACTGACCACTGACAGTTCAAGCACAGTATAATTATTTATACTGTGGTTCAAGTTTAGATTTGAACTAGCTTTTAATACCTCAGTTTTAAAGTATTATTATAACTCATTCGAATCACACTAAAATATACCCGGCAGCTACATGTATATAGTTATAAATTTTGCTCGGTTTTTATTATTTAATATGTGAACAATATGTAGATGACTATATGTATGTACTGTATAAAATTATGAGTATAGTAGCACATATATATAATAAAAATAATAAAAAAATAGGATAACATGCTTGCTTTAACATTTATTTTACATTAAATAGATACATCAGATTTGATTGAAATAACATTCATCCATAGAAGACAGAACACACAATCAGTCTTGAAAAAATTCGGTTGCATATTTATGCTCTTTCAACACAGCGACTTAGAGTCAACACTTTAAGCACAGAGATATATTTCAAAGCAGAACTACACCTAAACATCCAGTTCATGTCAAGTAGTTAGCCACAAAATCATCGATCAGTAACAGCCACGTATTGATCGATTAGTTAAAGTAAAAAAATGATCAAAATGTAAACGACATAAACTGATCAGTCACTGAAACCCAAGACAAGATCAATGAGTTGGAAACACGCTGGTTTCCGGTTTTCGAGAGGAGGTCGCGTACTGGAGATAAGTGATACATTCTTTGTTCTAAAATTTGATTTTGATTAAGGAAAGTTGTTTTGGATAAACGAGGGGATAGTATAATATATCAGAAGCAAGAGGTGTGAGGTTTGCGATTTAAATCGGGGAAATAAAGCGTGTGGTGAGTCCCGAATTAGACCCAAGCGAGTGATAATAGGAGAAAGCGGTACACGTGCGTGAGCGTAATCGAGTAAGCAAGTAAGGCGATCACATTTCCGAGGTCAGTCAACAGTTGAGCAAGAATAATAATGTCTGTGAAGAAGAGCGATCTGTTTGCGTGTTCTGGTTGCGGCATGTACGGCACGAAAGACGGGTTCAAGGACGAGTCAGCCGGCGAGTGCAAGAAGTGTGAACGAGTAAGCTGCTTGGAAGTACGACTGTGCAGCTTGGAAAAAAGCTTAGAGGAGGAGACACAAAGCTTGGAATCAGTTATGGAACGTCTGAATGCTCTGGAGAAAACCAACAACCAGAAGAAAGAAGGAGCTCTAACAGAAGAAAAGAACTGCAAGGACTCGGAGGACGTGGTGCAAGGAAAGATGGAAAGGACATCAGGACAGCCAAAGATGCAGAAACCCGAAAAGGCAGTCTCCGATCAAAGAAAGAACAGAGTGGTTTTGGTAGGAGATTCCCTAGTAAGACACGTTGGGAGGAATCTGCAGAAGCAATGTGCTGGATTCGACACGGTTTGTAAACCAGGAGCGAGAATTGAACAGATGTTTTTGGAAATCGAGAAGAAAGAAGAGAAGGAGGACACGGTGATCGTGCAAGTCGGCACTAACAATCTTCGCATGGATGAGACGGAAGAAATGATGTCCAAATACAAAGACATGATGCAGAGGCTGAACGAGGACAGAAAGGGGCAAGTTGTGGTAATGGGTATTTTGCCAAGGCAGGACCTGAGCGAGGCGTTAGACAGCAAGAGAGTTGAGGTAAACAGGAGGCTGAAGAAACTGTGCGAGGAAGAAATGGTTCAATACTGCGAGGTGGAATTCAATCCTTGGAAAGGCGGCTACTTGGGGAGAGATGGACTGCATCTGAATGCTCGAGGTGCGGACATGGTTGCAAGACAACTATACATCATGATGAAGACTTTAAACTTGGTGGGAAGACGGTTAGTGCAGTAAAAAGACTCACTAACTGTCACACAAATAAAGACAAAAAGCCAGGAAAAAAGAAAACGTGCAGTAGTGAAGACAGGAAATATAAGGAAACTGAAGGTAGGAAAATGCTAAAGTGTATGTTTGCAAATGTGAGGAGTATTGTAAGTATCACAAAACGAGCAGAACTGGAATTGTATGCAGATAACGAGTCACCCGACATAATTGGAATAGCAGAGTCATGGACAAAACCGGAAATCACAGATAGCGAACTAGCTCTAGATGGATACAGATTATTTAGAAAGGACAGAGCTAACCAGAAATCAGTGGGACATGGGGCTGGAGGGGTTTTGCTATATGTTAAGAGCAATATTAATGCAGTGGAGAGATGGGATATGAGCAATGAGACCTTCAAGGAGAGCATCTGGTGTGAAATTCAAATAAACAGGTCTAAGATACTGGTGGGAGTTTGCTACAGGGTACCAGATGCGACCGAAGAAGCTGATCAAGGGATGTGCAAACTCCTGGAATTGGCTAATAAGGAAACATCCGTGATCATGGGAGACTTCAACTACCATATTGATTGGGAAAAACTGGAAGGAGAGAGAGAAAAAGATAGGATATTCTTGGATTTTATTGATGCCAGCTTTATGCAACAGCATGTTATGGAGCCAACCAGAGGAGACAACATTTTGGACCTAGTCATAACAACTGAGGAAAATATGGTAGAAAATATGAGCGTGGGGGAGCATTTTAGCACTAGTGATCATCAGGTTGTCAGATGGGAATTAGTCATGGAGCAAACCCAGGAAGTCAAAGCGTATGTGAAAAGACCCAACTTCTTTAAGGCGGACTATGAATTAGTGAGGGAAAGACTGAAGGAAAAGGACTTGGAATCTGCAGTAAGGGGTTTGGGAGTGAACGATGCTTGGAAGAAGTTTAATGAAGTTATGAAAGAGATTATTGAGGAGAACATACCCAAGCACAAAAGGACCAACAAGAAGAGGCCATGGGTAACACGCGAGGTTCAAAGAAAGAGAAGGGCAAAGAACAAAGCTTGGAAGAATTTTCAGCAGTTGAAGAAGGAAAGAAAGAATGGACTGGACTGTGACTATGTTGTAAGACTTGAGAAATCAAAAGCAAAGTATGTGAATAAAAGAAACATATGCAATAATGCAAACAGGAAAGCAATAAAAAGCTTTGAGGAGAAGTTATCAAGAAATGTAAAAGAAGACAGCAAGAGTTTCTACAACTATGTGAGAAGCAAGCAGAAAAGGAAAGAAAGGGTAGGGCCATTGAAAAAGGAAGAGGAGAATGGAGAAGTTATTGTGGATGATGTGGAAGCTGCTGAAACGCTTAATAAATATTTCAGCTCAGTGTTTACATTGGAGGAATTAGGAAACATCCCTGAACCCAACCAAGCATTTTTAGAGAGTGGTGGTCAAGGACTAACACAGATAGTGTTCACTAAGGAAAATGTGGTGGAACAGCTGAAAAGGTTAAAAACTGACAAGAGTCCAGGAATAGATGAACTACATCCTAAATTCTTACATGAAGTGAGGGAAGAAATTGGAGAGGCATTAGCACAGATCTTTAATAAAGCGATACAGACTGGAGTTGTACCACAGGAATGGAGAGATGCTCTTGTAGTGCCATTGTTTAAAAAAGGAAACAGAAGTGAACCATGTAACTACAGACCAGTAAGTTTAACCAGTGTTGTGTGTAAGGTCATGGAGAGAATTGTTAAGGATAATATAGTGGGACACTTGAATGAGCATAACATTATTAAGGGCAGTCAACACGGATTTACTAGAGGTCGCTCGTGTTTGACAAATCTTTTGGAATTCTTTGAGGAAGTCTATGAGAGGATAGATGAGGGAAAGCCTGTAGATGTAATTTACTTAGATTTTGCCAAGGCATTTGACAAAGTACCTCATAAAAGACTGGCCAAGAAGTTGCAAGCATGCGGGATTAGAGGGCAGGTATTAGCATGGATTCAAAGCTGGCTATCAGGAAGAAGACAAAAGGTGGGCATAGGTGACAAACATTCTAGCTGGACGACAGTGCTAAGTGGAGTGCCACAAGGATCAGTGCTTGGGCCATTGCTGTTCGTACTTTTTATTAATGACATCGATGATGGGATTTTATCTAAAATTTCTAAATTTGCAGATGATACCAAACTATGTAGAGCAGTGGGAAATGAAAAAGAAGCGGAGATACTACGGGAAGATCTAAGAAGAATGTTCAGATGGTCACAGGACTGGCAGATGCTCTTTAATGTGGAAAAGTGCTCAGTGATGCATATGGGGAAGAGAAACAGCGAGTTTTCATATGAAATGGGGGGCATGGTGTTGAAAGTGAGTGAGGAAGAAAGGGACTTGGGAGTGATTATGCACAAGAGTGCAAAACCCTCTAGGCAATGTGCTGAAGCATCAAAAAAGGCTAACTCGACTTTAGGCATGATAAGAAGGACAATAGTCACCAGAGACAAGGATACAATATTGAGGTTATACAAATCACTGGTTAGGCCACAGTTGGAATACTGCATCCAGGTATGGAGTCCCTACCTGAAACAGGACATGGAAAAGCTGGAGAAGGTGCAAAGAAGAGCTACAAAAATGATTTGGGGCTACAAGGATTTGGGATATGAAGAAAGGTTGAAAAGGTGTGGACTAACAACATTGGAGAGAAGGAGGAGCAGAGGAGACCTAATTGAAGCCTACAAGATTATTACTGGAAAGGAGGCAGTGCAGAAGGAGAAGTTTTTTGAATTAGCACCAAACAAGGCAACTCGGGGACATAGGTATAAATTATTTAAGAAACCGAAAGGGACATTAGGACAGAAATGCTTCAGTGCAAGAGTTGTAGATTTGTGGAATAGTTTGGATGATAGTACTGTCTCAGTGGACACTATCACAGCTTTTAAGAAGAAGCTAGGAAAATTGGGCTATTAATCATGTTCCAGGTTAATTGCAGTGGTTCTAACACAGACTAAACGTCTTCTGAACCACTTAAAACCCTTGTTATGTTATGTTAGTTAAAGACATAAAGACAATCACTGAAAGCCATGAAACGATCAGAGTATAAAATCCATAGAAAAGTTGATCTGTGAAAGCTATAATAAATCAGCTAAAACTGTGTAATAAGAAAGAGTACAAAAAGTAGTAGGCCTACTTAAAATATAAACAGTGGAAACAAAGTACTGAAAACACAATGACTCGAAACAATAAAAACTACAATGGCAGAAACAACAATACAGAGAATCCGTTGTAATGCAAAACAGAATCTGTCTGTTCCACCTTCCCTCTGACCATCTGAGACTTGCTGCCTACCTTCTACATCCCATCATAAATCAATTTAGTGGATCCCTTAACATTTGATGATCTTCCTGCAAGGCAGTTTGCCAAAACTGACCAAAGGTGTCGCCATCATATAGTGTAGTCT
Organism: Aporrectodea caliginosa; assembly: GCA_020284085.1. Classification (NCBI taxonomy): domain Eukaryota; kingdom Metazoa; phylum Annelida; class Clitellata; order Crassiclitellata; family Lumbricidae; genus Aporrectodea; species Aporrectodea caliginosa. Next base: position 103,340 of record JACEVL010000636.1, read on the forward strand.
AAACCATAGAGAATACCATTGCATAGAGTCCCCCACAGAGCTGAAGTTTAAAGGGGTGTGTTATAACAAGGCCCAACTGGTGCAGTTGCAACCGCCTGCAGCCAGGTTTGGGCCAGGAGCGCTCCTGCGTAGGCTGTCTTGAAGGGACGCTACAGAACACTTCCTTAACAACTGTACTTCAGCAAGCACAAACATAATATACACCTATGAGGTATAGAAGGAACTGACAAAAACTCGAATGCAAACAGAAACAACGGAAATCTTTGTTCGAACAACTTTTCTATATAGACTGAATAAAGTATTAAAAAAACAAATACCAAACAGAGTAATAAATGCTGCAGAATTAGTAAATGCTGAAAAATACTAAGAGCATTTAAATTCCTACCCAGCTGACAATACAAGATCAGAAGAAATATATTTACAAAACAGATACTTACATGTATAAAGAATATAATTATTCCAACATCTCAGGATTCAGGTCTTGCAAGGAAAGCAAACAGTGGAAAATCTACTAAATACTAAATTCAACCGAGATAACCAGCATGCATACTTTTAACACTTTTCAAACTATCCCACCATGCTTCTGCACCTTATCACAACCATTGTTGGTATCATTACTGCTTTCCACCAAGCAGCTTTCGCAAGCTTAACCCTCCCAAGATCCCGACCTGGCACTGAACAACTTGGCTATTGCACCTACTTTGATATAACACTGGTGTATAACTCAAAATGCAGCATCATATCTTACATGTATGCAAGTATGATGCTATATGACAATATTTTGATGTGGGCTTTATAAGTCGTATATATTGACCTACATAAAGGACACAAGCAGCCATTAATATGGGAATATAATCTTAGCAGTATAAACATATAAGTTGTAGATAGGGATGCAGCATTTGTGCGGTGCACAGAAATTCAGTTACATGTACATTTCAAACAGGCACAAAATAACAGCTGACCCTACCTTAGAAGGTAAGGCAACGCAGATTCATTACAACATGCCACCATTGTAATTATAATCATAATTGCAAATTTATACAGCACCACTTCAAGAGACACTCTATTCAAAGGCGCTACATCATCAACAGTAGTCCTTGCAACTTGTTGGAATTTTTTGGCTGGAGAGCAAAAACGACAGTGACTCAACTTCACATTATACATGCAGATCTGAATGCAGCATTAAGAAGACAGGTAGCATTAAGATGGCACGACCAAGATGTCATTGATACAATGACATCAATCAGATGACAACAATAAGATGACAACAAGATGATGACATCAAAATGGTGTCACCAACAAGATGACAATAACCACAGATCAAATACTTCACGAATAAATCGTATTTCAAATCTTCACGTAAATATTTAACTCTAGTCTGAGAAAAGTCCGCAGTGGGAACACACAACACGGTGCATAGGAGCCAAAAACATTGCACAGCATTAAACAGTTCTTGGATCATACAAATCTATACGATAATTACGGTATCAAGTTAATGAAAATACAAGCATTATCTTCTCCAAGTATAAATGCCTTAAAAAGTCGCAGTATCTAAAATCGGACTTAGATTTGGAGATAAGTGCTATCAGAAGTCGCTGTGACACGACAGAACCTTAACACTGTTGACGCAACAACAACAACGAGAAAAGGTAAGAGACAAAACCCAGCAGACTTAATGCAGCTAGCAATGAACTGCAAAACTGCACAAACTAGTACGCTCTGCTGAATTGCATCAATTGATGGACGTGCTGAGACAGGCAGGTCCCTTGTCGAGTCCTGGCTGATGGCCTTGACGTAACTCGGCACACGGACCATGGTAGTTCTCCTTGCAAGGCCCGTGGCAATAGCTCGACTGTGATCCGACTTCCACGAGATAGTCCGAGCTACAGCACAAGTTTATAGACAATGAGTATTATTCATTAGCACTTACTGAAAAACAGTTAGAACTTATGGATAAAGAGCAGTTTCTAGAAAACTAAGTACGTTCCATATTTCTACAATCAATTCATTATCAGACATTGGTTTATTGTGTAGACACTTAAATAAGAACCACTAAATATAGTCATTGGTGACTTTATCAGTTACTGAACATGACAATCGTATGCACGAGACTGTTGTCCTTAATCAACATTAACATTGTGAATAAGCTGTTGCCCTGTGCCTAGCTTTAAAGTAACGCTTCAGAAGTTTAGAGAATTTCGAAATTTGGCTAATGAAGACGCCTTCTCCAGTAACAAACGAGGTGCTATAAAAATATATTGTTACATAACGACTGAAATGAGTCAATCAAAATCCGTCTTTAAAACGGAATAGAGGGAGGCTAAACGTGAAGCATAACATGAAACTCATACTCTTAGACATTTGAAAAAATTCATATTAAGCATTAGGAAATCATTTTTAAACATTGGAAAATCACATCAAACATTGACAAATCATGTTGAAGCACAGAAACTGTATTCAAACATGAGAAACTGTATTCAAACATGAGAAACTGTATTCTAACATGAGAAACTGTATTCAAACATGAGAAACTGTATTCAAACATGAGAAACTGTATTCAAACATGAGAAACTGGAACTTACACATGAGAAACTGGAACTTACACATGAGAAACTGGAACTTACACATGAGAAACTGGAACTTACACATGAGAAACTGGAACTTACACATGAGAAACTGGAACTTACACATGAGGACAAGGTGTTTAAACATGAGAAAATGGTGTTTAAACAAAAGAAAATGGAATTTACACCTAAGAAAATGATGTTGAAACATGAGAAAACAGAACTTAAACATGAGAAAATGGTACTTGCACAGACGAACTGGAGTTTAAACACAAGAAAATGGAACTTATATATGAGGAAATGGTGTTTTAAACAATAAAAGAACAAGTACTTACAGCAAAAGTTCTTTGTTCGGACCCTTTGCCAGAGACGCATTTGCACCTGTTGTCTCGTGTCTCAGTGAAGACGAATATCCACAATATTCACTAAACCGGCGAAAAGACATTCAAACAATTATCAGCGACATCACAGAAATAAGATCAGTAAAACAAGCAGGTTTTATTACATCTGTAAAGTCACAATTTTATATGCATTCAAGAAGTACCCAAGACTTTTTATTCATTTCACGGTAAATATGTTTGCCACTTGACCATAAGAACAAACTGAAAACCCAGATGACTTACTTACTTTCAAAAGTCATGATTCTGTTTGTTAGCTTAATAACAATAATAACATCACACAGATCACTAATAACATTAACAACATCCTCAAGGTCATTATCACAAAGGTCAGTTATAACAACATCAAAAGGTCATTAATAACAATATCAAAATCCCAGAGGTCATTTATAACAAAATCCCAGAGCCCACTGTTATAACAATAACATCATCAAGGTTCTTTATAACAATAACACCAATACACAGGTCACTTATAACAATGAACACGTCACAGACATCATTTATAACACAAACAGTATCATTCAGGTCATTGATAACAATACTATAAAAGCAGTCATGTATAACAACATAGAGGTCATTTGCACTGGATTTAATTGGGTTTTTGCCAACGGACTCCCATTGAGGAGTGCTAATGAGGAACGTAGTTCACTATGTACTATAACACAATGCACCAGGCATTTACTACAGCAAGGTCAAAAGCCTTCATGTTTAAAAAACCCGTTTAAAACGTACTTACTACGCAACTCGTAGAACTTGCACTGACAGATTATAGTGTATCCTAGAAGTAGTTTGCTATTGATGGTGCTATATAAATTGTCGTAATTACAATTACAATCACACCTTCTCAGTACCTTTCAAAGGTTGAGGCAATGTAAAGCATTGACCTACCTCTAGCAATAATTTGTAATTTACATTTGTATGACATTACAGAACTCCTATATTGCCTATATTATCGTAGCGCTAATGTAACATGGCCTAAACAAGATGAACCAAGTTCAGAACCTTCCAGAATCTCAGAATTTATATCGAATTACCTCGAATTACTGCCATTTGCCACTGTTGGTGAACTTTCATGAGCATCTGTAAACACCAAACACACAGAAAATTTCACTCAAAGATGATCAAAATGTGTATCCCTTGAAGTATATGCTTGGCTTAGCAAGTAAATGGTTGCATAGCGCATAGGCATACCTACTAATCCTATATAGCTTATTTAAAAGGGAACCTAAGCACAATATTAAAGGAAAACAAATAAAACATGGAGAAATCATATTTTAAAAGCATTCTTGTTAAAGCAAAGCAAAGAAAACAACATTATGTCCACTTTACTTTGCTTGGCGGCAGAGGCTGTCTGTGCTAACAACTTGCCCAAGCTCATTACCTGACTCACCCTGTTCAGGTGCTTCTAAACATCATAAAATATGAAAGACACTGACCTGTTGCTGAAGGCGCAGCATATGCAGCAGCAGCATCCGCAGCAGTGGAATTCATCTTGTGTGCCTCGCTTCCATTTGCCCCAACACTAAAACAGCAGAAAATGCTTGCTTAACAAAAAAATAGAACCGGGATCACGTCATATGGTAAAAAAGGATGCCCCGGGTGTTAGCACCTTCATTTTCTTAGACTCAGCATATCAAGCTCTTCCTCGTCATCCTATCCTCTCGCTGACAGCATACAGTCAAAGTCCTCATTTCAAGGAGAATTCATTAGGGTATGCGATAGTCTAGTGGTTAGCATGCTGGACTGTCGACCGAGAGGATGGAGGTCAAATCCCCGGTCACAGCAGAAATTTGTTTCAAGATTTCTGCTCCATCTGTCTCCCTAGCCAATCAGCAAAATTGGTACACCAACTGTACACTGTTAGTGGGAAGATCAGATGGCAAGGGAGAGGACTGGCCAACCATCCTGATATGCTGAGGATAAGAAAATGACGTCGCTAACACATCATACCCACGGCTGCCTCTCAGGCTAGCTTGAAGGACAGCTTTTCTCTTCTTCTTCATCAGCAGGTGCCAGATTAGAAGAACAGAAAATCTGAACTCTCTTTCTGTCCTGGTTGGGTTTTAACCCCTGCTCTATCAGAGGGCAAAGTTTAGTTAACGAAACACAACAAAAGTAATACAAGGCCACTTATCAAAAGGTGAACCAACCTTACCCTATCTAAGACGTGCCACCACCCGTCAAACACAGACCTTGTAGAACCAAAAACCTCATACACCAGTCAAAATCAAAAGTCACTCAGGACTACATGGGTTGACTTCTTGCTTCACTGATCTATCGGATTTTGACCAGGATTACGACTTTTTACTAAGATTTCAGTTAAAGCGACCATCGATTGTTCCTTGTACATTATGATAACATCACAATAGAAGTCATTAGATTAGATTAGAATAGAAGTCATTAGATTAGATTAGAATACAAGTCATTCGATTAGCTTAGATTAGAAGTCATTAGATTAGAATAGAAGTCATTAGATTAGATTAGAATACAAGTCATTCGATTAGATTAGATTAGAAGTCATTAGATTAGATTAGCACTCAACCTTTTTCAGAGTAAGGCATCCTTACAAAAAATCAATCACTTGTCCAACCTGGGTGTCACAGTTGTAGTGGTGGTGCTGGTCATTTCACTAGCAGACTTTGTGATGTTGAGGAGCTGCAGCTCAAAGCGAGCCTTCTCTTCATCGTAGGAACATGACGCTAGGGTCAACTCCACAATCGATTTATCCTGGCTCTTAAACTCCTGCTCCAACTTCTCTCGCACTGAAACAGAACAGAATATCAGCTCAATGATTGGTTTCAAGTGCTCGCCATGTAATGCAAGAGTGTGAGTTCGAGCATCCTCTAAGGTGGTTATTCTGCATGGACCTTGAGCAAGTCCTTCTCACACAATTGCTCAGTGCCATCGATTGATAGAGGTGCTTATTAATAATAATAATAATATATTAAGAAAAATGCAAGCATATGCATATATGTGCATTGTTTACTAATTGATGAAATATTTTTTTTTGCAATGATACTTAGCATCATAATACGCTAGCACAGAGTACCTCCGAGTAGATATCTTTAAGAGGCGCTATATAAATTCTCAGAATGAATGAATGAATATGTACGACAACTCTTTTATAATTGTATTGTATCTTTGTATTGTATTGTACAGATGATCATATGTATAGTTGTCTTTATAAAGCCAAGCAAATAAACTCTGTGTACTAACAGCGCTTCTTTTTATCCGCACTAGGCTCCACAAGTGGTGAAGCCTTTGCCGAGGCCTGTCCTCCGGCCGTGTGACTCTTGTGTCCTGAGCCTTTGCCTTTTGAAGGCCGAGCAGGTGACGCACTTCTCTCCTTACTCTGTGCCATGCCCTTTGGAGGGGTCGCTCGGTCCGGTGACGACGATTTCTTCGAGTGCTGTTTGGAACTTGGAGACGCATTCGACGGATCAGAAGATGGAACGCCAAAACCTGACAGTGCAACTTGAAATGCCCCGGTGGGTGGCTTGGCACCACCAGGGGGAACGAACAGCTTCTCACCATGGCTGGGAGACTTTGTGCCAAACGGGGGAGGTGGTCCGGTGTGAGACCCGCTACTGGCCGTCCTGCCTCTGGGGGAAATGGCGGCCTGCTTGTCCTCTCTGTATCCCATGTCACGAAGTTTCTGGCAGACGTCTTCTTCCGACGCACAACTAACAGATGTCAAAGTAGACAGCTTATAAACAGCAACTACACCATCCTTGGACTCTGTCCTTGCAGAAATTCTACCAACAAATGTACCTAGCCACGTTTTGTCAGAATTTGTACTGTAATTCTATAAGGTTTCAGTGTATGCACAAGTATGCAACTATGTATGTATGTATTCATGTTCATATATATGCATATATGTATGTATACATGTACTTTTTTAGAGATCCTGAGTGGCCGAGTGGGTTGGTAGCCCGCTCGCCACGCCGGCGGCCCGGGTTCGATTCCGGTCGGTCGGTTTATCAGAGATTAATTTCGGATCTTTACTGCGGGTGGCTCGGTCGCAATATAAACGTGAGTACAATACAATACAATACAATACAACACAATACAACTGGGGCGCGGTGGTGGTATGTTCGGTGCCTTGAGCTGGATGTTCGGGTGCCTCAAAGCAGCCTGGAGGGTTGCTGGGGGTTCGAATCTCATGCGCCTCCGAAAGCCGCCAGTAGTCGGGAGCGACCCTGGGCAAGTGGTAGGGGCGCTATAACAAGTGTTCAACTACGCAATTGCTCATGCATGCATGTAAGTATATATGTACATCTACATCTGTCTATGTATTTGTATGTAGTCGGGAGGCGCCTCGCTGGCTGGGCAATCTGGTATTTTTCGATCGCTGATATAACATGTTTAGTTTAAATACAATACAATATGATGTATGCATGCGAACGATTAAGTATATATGTACATCTACATCTGTCTATGTATTTGTATGTTATGTATATGTATGCTTTTGCGAGGTACTTTTTGATTCAACACCTGTGAATAAGCTGGCTTCCGCAACATTGCTTTTTTGGGGCACTGTAGAAATTTTGAGATAATGATTTCGAATGCATGTATGTGTGCATGAATGCAGGTGTGTATGTATGCATGAATGCATGTATTTATGTTTGGTCTTGGTTCAGAGTATGCAATAAATTCAACAAAAGAATCAACTTCATACTCGGCCGAAACCAAAGCGATCAGTTCTTTTCCAACTGTCGGAAAGCGCAACAACATGCGACTAGTGGCCTAAGAAAAAACAGAAACACAAAGAACTCTCTTCATCTATGTTTTAAGTTTTACATACGCACTCACCTAAACAATTCAGAATAAAAATGTTTTAATCTCAAAACAAATGAATTCCTCAAAACAAACACTCTATTTTAAAGGGATATTTATTATTCAACATCGGCTTACATATATGACATGCTACGGTACATATTAAAGTTTAGATTCCAAATAATATTGTCACTGTTTATTACAACTACATTTTTGTCACTGTTGCATATCTAAAACCGTTTGTCATGTGCCGGGTTCTCATTTATTATATTTTACAACACAGAGCATAAAGTAAATTGTTTATTTAAGTATGATCAAATTGTGATTTCACTTATAATTCTGCAACCTGGTAACCAGTCAATCACTTGCTGACTGGTACAACAGTATGAGAAGCACTGGTCTAGATAACTAACAACACAACAAAACACAATAATACAAAGTACAATACAATCAATACAATCAGCATACAATAATATACAGTACAATATACAATACAATACAAAAATAAACAAATCATTACAACACATTATTTTCAAAGCTATGTAAACTAAATGCGACTGGGAAACCAATGCAGCTCGTCGTTCAAGTGTTACTGATGAAATAAAAATAAAGAAGATAATTTTTCCATACAGAAACAAAGACACTAAAACTAAGCTATAATATGCAATTTACGTGAATAATAAAATTAGATTTATGTTAGTAATAATATGTGATTTACGTTAATAATATGAATAATAATATGTGTTGTCTCCATCTACACGCTCTCAAATTCTAGCTGGTAACCCGTTTCATTTTTGCTTTTCTCAAAACCTATTTCTTCTCTTGTGGCCTTGTGCATTGGGAGCGCCTCTGAATGGTTCACCCTACTAGAGGCGCTGTACAAATGTTTGAATACAATACAATAATATGAGATTTCTGTGCCAGACATCAACATTTGAATTAGAGGCAAAAAATAAAAATTAAAAGCATGAAACACACCTCTGGATCAACATCATTGGTGTCATCTTTAATAATCTCCACTTTCATTCCATATTTATCTTCGACCTGTAACACAGATTTAAACAGTTTTCTTTTAATTTAATCAATTATCATTCCTTCCTTTACGTTCCTTCATGCATATCCACATGACAAAGTAATTCTGACACAGGCCAGCATTACAGCTCAGGTCTTTAAACTAAAATGTCTATGAAATTATATTAAAATAATTTCAGTTCAAAATTCAATTTTATAGAGTTTCATATAAAAAATTGCAAGAGATCACAATTCAGGTGAAAGATAAATAAAAACTTAAAAGATGCAATCATACAAAATACTTCAATTTTCAATTTAAGATATTATCAAATAATGAAAGCAAAGTCAAGTTTATTATCAAATAATGAAAGTCAAGTTCAAATTATTTTTGAACTTCTATAAACTTGAGGCTCAAGTATAAAATTCTGACATGGCACTTAAACATATCAAAACAATTTGGTTCTTCTAGACTTGATTCGATGCAGCACCACTGAATAAGCTGGTCTCCCTGATGCTGCTAAAGTGGTGAGAAATTTCTGAGATTTACATTACATTACATATAGCAGCAACAGGACAGAAAACACTGGTAGCTTACTTGAGACTGCCAGCCGACTGTTGGCTTTCCCTGTTGGCCGGTTGGCTTCGGTGAATGTCGTGAAGATTTGTGTTCTGCACTCACATGTGATACCTTTGGTTCAAATGCATAAACAATTGAATGTAACGTAAGCAATGGCGAATTTATATATCTCTTTGCAAACAACAGCAGCTGGCTGAAAGCACAGACTTTGTTTCTTTACACAAGCATGGCTCCACTCTTGCTTTGCCCTATTTCAAGCAAAACACTAATTTCACAATTACTTTATGTTTATGACAGGACTGCATTTAATGCTGTAACATAAGCACTAATGTCAGTGAAGAATTAGGAAAGTCTTTCTCTTTGGCCCTTCAGTCAGCAGTGGACAAATCCGAAGGTCATAGACATAGGGTCAGTGCATTGCAGGACTTACCAGCTTATAGGGGGTGCTCGCAAATGTGGTGGCTAGCGCACTGGACTGCCAATCGAGAGGTTGGGGGTTCAAATCCCCGACAGGCAGAAATATGGTTCGAGATTTCTGTTTTACCTGTACCCCTAGCCAACTCAGCTATAATGAGCACACTGACTGTTTGTACACTGTCGGTGGGAAGATGAGATGGCGAGAGAGATGGCTACTCCTCACCCTCATATGCTGAGGCAAAAATATGATGTCGCTAACACTCCATACCCTGTGGCTGCCTCAGGGTTAGCTTAAAGCGACTGCTTCTTCTTCTTCTTCTAATATTTCTATTCTTTGGTGACTGAGACAACTGGGCACAGTTTAACTATAAACAAGCGGTATATAAAAGCAGTCTTATTACACACATTCAAACCTGCAATTGTCAGATTACAGACCTGGTGTGCTACCACACACCACCGAGGCACCCAGCATATTCTGAAAAACTGAAATTCACTGATCCTAGTTTAACGTAAATGAGCAACTTATAATAATATTTATTCTTTAATCAAGCGCCTGGCAAACTAAATTCAGGCTGCGATCGGGTAATGTTATGCAACCTCTTCATAACACAAAAGAAATTACAGGTTCAACCTGTTGCAGCCTGCTGTGGCAAGAACCTTGTAATCATTCAAATGTACCACATTATAATGACTATAATTATAATACGGGAATAGATTACCGGGTCAGTGGAAAACTTCAGGCAAGAGTGTTATCCACTATACTATCCCCCTCCCCATATGGCTATGGTATGTAAGTGTCTCCTTATAACACACATCATTGCAATGACGATTCGGATAGAACTACAACAAGGACCCCAGATGAATCCCAAATACATAATTCAGAATTGGAATAATTATTATTAATTATTGTTAATTAGCAACTTCTATAGTGTCATGTCTAATGCACAAGGCATCAACCACTTACACTAAAATCAAGTCGTGATCAGATAATAATGCAACCTCTTCACAACAAAAGAAAGGAAGGTTCCTTGTACAACTTCTGTGGCAATAACCTAAGTATAATCATTATAAAGTACCACATTATAACGACTATAATTATAATAATCATAATTATCACATAGTCTCAAGCACAATAAAATAAGAGCACAGCACTTACTCCGCTATGTGGAGGTTGCTGCTGTTTAAGTCGTGGATCTATCCAAGTCGTTTGTTTGGTCTGATGGTCAATAAAGAAACTAAAACAATACAACATAAAAACATAATTTTTTCATGACACCTCACTGTTACATGATATCATTGTTTCATGACACCTTAAATGTATGTATGAGCAATTGTTATAGCGCCCTTCAAGATTTCTACTAAAAGGCGCTCCCGACTACAGTGTGGACACTGAATCGGAGTTTCACGCCAGAAGCGCATGAGTGAAGGATTTCCCAGGGTCCCTACAGCGGCGGCTTGAGGTGGATTTGAACCCGCAACCCTCCGGCTGCAAGGCACCGAACATACCCCTACACCACCTTTAGATTTTGATTAGGACTGCACCAGAATGTGCCTCACTGATTTTATTTTTACTGTCTGCCTGTAATAAGCTGGTTCCTATGAATAGCCTATGCTGAATGCTGAAGAAATGCAGAGGTTACGATTGCGATTATTCACAGTGGACATGGGACAAACGCTCGTTCAGAACTGCTGGGCAGTGACTTGGTATCAAAACATGCAAAACAACATTTCAGTTATAACTTGAATTGGTTCAACATTCTGAATACATCAGTTTATTTGATGCAGTCTTCAACATGCTGATAAATTGTGAGATTTCAAAGTTAAACCAAAAACCTGTATTTTTAACAGCTATACATGCATTTAACTAGAAATGAGCTATACAACTTCAGCAGACTGAAACTTCAACCACGAACCCTTACGTTTTTCAATCTCTTTATATGCACTGCACAATAGCGCTACATCAATGTTATTATCAGTAGTAATAGGCGTATTTATACCTGCACAGTCACAAAAATGACTAACATGTAAACATATAAATAAATAAACAGCCTGTAGTATCAACAACTGAAGATTAGATTTTTAAAAGACCTACTATCGCTTCTGCACGTAGTCATACTTGGCTTCCCAACCAGGCGGCAGTGGAGTGGACGCTAGCTTGTCCGGCTGGGGACTTCGACGGTCCGCCATGTCAACCCAGTAAATATATTATGACAACGGAATAAAAACAACAGTAACTGTTGTCCAGCGGTGGCTACTCGCCGATGTTCCACTGGTCATCGCGATTAAACCCCACGTGCATTCGACAGGTGGCGAAAATAGTCCAATTGTATTCGAAAGATGGCGCACTCTTCATGCATTTCTTGACGCATTGCTAGAGCGCTACCTTAATAACATGATGTAAGAGTAGTTCCTACACCTTTAATGACAAACTTTAATTTTCCAGAAGCACATTCCATAATAATAACAAAATATAACTTGACTATTACATATCGGTTAGGGAACAGGGGAGACCCGAAAGGGGCACAAGCCCCGCTTAACTAGGGTCACCCGTTTTAAACTATAGGCTATTCTGCCTATTCAATATGGTTGATTATAATTATAGTCAGTTGAAAGGAAAGAAAGGTTCATCAACTCAATAAATTAAATGATTCTTAACTAACTAATAATTTAAAAAAAAAATTAATCTAATATAAACAACTCAATGAAACAGTGTTAAATAAAATATAAAATATATTAAATATGGTTAATCTTTCAACAGATTATCTTAGAGCTGATCTAGGGCGTCAGCTTAATCGCGAGCGCTGCGTCGTGTCAGAGCATTCAGAGGGGTTGTCCGGAGCTACCAATTAAGTGAAGAGCCGCAAAACGTAAATCGGATGGATCATGGAAGAAGGTTGGTAACGCAGCCGCCTCTGGTCTGGTGTTACGACAATTCGTCTACAGACATTTCACCGACAGACATTTTGTCTACGAGTGTAGCTGTAGGCATATATCCATTACGGCTAATCAACAAAGGCTTCTTTCTTAAAACGTAGGCCTACTAAATATTCTGATCATGGATCCAGCTTCTAATTACGGAACAGTTTTTTTCGTCAATCCAGCTTCCATTTTAAAGTTACAATATCAAATCATTTCGTAGACGAAATGTCTGTCTCTTGAAATGTCTGTAGACGAATTGTCGTGAAACCCTCTGGTCTATTTTGAACCCGTAGCTGCCTAGCTGGCCATCACTTGACACCATAGGCGTAACCTACTATTGTGACGGTGGTGTCCGGTCACCACTTTTTTAAAAGTGGTGGTGATAGTCACCACCACTTTTTGGTCCTGCAATGAAATAAATTTTTTAACATGAAAGCATTTTCCATTGTCTATGCATACCGGTACTTAACATCGCAATGACGGCATGCTGATTGAGGCCTCCACAGTTGTCTACCTTCTTCCTTACTTGAATATTTGGTTTCATAATTTGGTGACGTCATCAATTTCGTTTCTATCAAAAAGGTCAAATTATCAAATTCATATGGAAAATAGATTGATTCTAGTGTGACCACTCCTGTTTTTTTCTGTCGACTTTGGATCTGGGGATTTTGCATAGCAATCTTGGGATGTTTTCTAAGGTCTACAGACTAGTTTTTACCGTACTTTTCAACAGTGGCAGCGAATCAGATTAGACAAAGCACATGCTCAGTGGTAGATGTTTATTATTATTGTTACTTTTAAACATTGTAATTCGTTATTCTCTGTGTTTTTTTCTTTGTGAGTTTCTAGCTAGGCATTTTTGTTAATAATTGTGATTATTAAAGCGCATTTCATATTTCATCAATACTTTTTTGATTAAACTAATTCTTTGTTTAAATAGAAGTTGGATTGATGGAAATAGGCTAATTGTTTCCGTAAATAGAAGCTGGATTTATTAAGTTAAGTCTTTGCTTCAATAGAAGCTGGATCGATTAAGTTTTTTGCATAAATAGAAGTGGGGTTGACGAAAATCATTCTTTCCTAAAGAGAAGTTGGATTGATGAAAAAATATTTGGTTAAAATAAATAGAAGTTGGATTTATGACAATAATTTCAGCTTAAACAGAAGTTCGATTGATGACTTTTTTCTCGTAAATGGAAGCTGGATTCATGACAATTATCATGGACATTGGTAGACTGCGAACTTACCAGCGTCAAGTAGGCCCTACGGCATTAAAAACATTAGAATAATTTACCAACCTAAACTATGGGATAACCATTTAGCGTTGACAATGAATATTGGTACCATTACGTCGATTATTGGTACGGTAGTAGCCTATGATATTAATTTAAAAGCCGCAATAGCAGCCGGACAATGCGTAGCGTGTCTCTGAGGTGTCGACGCTGCTATAGTCTCTTGTCTCCGTCGCAGCTGGACTTGGAACACCATCGAACACTCTCTGGACAACCTCTGACTTAACGCAGCGCTTGCGAATATACATGTAGGCTGGTGTCCTGCGCGTAGCTAGCTTTTCTGTAGTACGTCAAAAATTAGGAGGATGGCATTGGTCACCACCACTTTCTGGGGCAAAGTTACGCCCTTGCTTGACACCAGTCCTGCTACCCAGTGTGGGTCTGCTACAATTAAGGTATCGATCATAGGCGTCATTTTCGGTGGGTAGGCCTATAAGAGGGACACTCGGTACCCCCACTTTTTGGACTTGGGTATATGTATATATACAGTGTCTCCAGTATAAAGCTGAACATCATCGGCATACTTGCTGTAACTGGACTCCAAAGTGATTGATTATTCGGCTGATTGGTGAAGTGAAGATTTTAAATAACAGCTAGGAAGTTGAGAACTGATCCCTGTGGGACACTACAAGTGCATATAATTATGATGACAACTGGTATAAATGAGCAATTACTAAATTTTGAGGTTGCCAACTGTACTGCCAAGAGACGCTGATCTGGGAATTCGAATTGACTAGGCCTATATATATATGCTGTACCAAGTGTTTGGCTGTCCAACACGCTATAACCACTGCTTAACATAAGTTGCCCCACCAAGGAAATCAACTATCTATGCACTTTGCTCATGGTCTCATGACAGGGTCTTGACTCTTGACTCTTAATTGTCGAGAATAATAATAATTATGAGGAAAACATTTATAGGAAAAATTATGTAGGCCTACTCCTATTGATTGTATTTGTGCTATGATGTTCGTATACCGGAGTGCGGCTCTCCTGCAACCGGTTTAACAAAGAAAATGCTTACTTACTCACTTACTTAATTCTAAAGAGATTCTGAACTCTCGAGTGATGCGATAATATCGTATTGACGTCATTTCCGCCCGCCTGATTGTTGATGACGTCATCGTCATAAATTCATAATCCACCCAGTTTTCTTGTGGTAGGGTCTGAAGATCGCAGGTTTGCGATTTATCCCTATAATTTTCGAATTTTGGCTGATAAATGAGATCATGTACGTTTCGTTGGCTGCGTCGCCCTTCGTGAGGTCCTTTGTGGACGCTCGATACGGACCGTTCTTCTCGAAGGTTTGACCGATGGAAGACGACTGAAGTCCAGCGATGCTTTCGGACGCTCAACTTCACCAGGAACAGGTATCACGTGACGCTTATTTCGAGACGGGTTTTCTGTCAGATGACTCGATCTCTGATCCTGTTGATCGATGTCGATGAGGTCGAAATGCCGACCCCTATTTATGAACATCACCAGTTTTAAGTAAGTAAGTATATTCTTTGTTTGCACAACAGCCCCTCTGCATAGGCGCAACCACCCTATGGGACCCGTGGGACGCCCCCAACTTTCGAAAAGCTTGGGACCGTCCCCCCAACTTTTGAAAATTTTGAGGTAAACAAGAGCCCAAAATGCACTCCATTTGGTATCAAATGCTCAAAATTGCGTTGGCTTCTGGGTCTCCGCCCCAGACCCCGATATTGGAGCTTACGACGCTCCCCCGTAGGCTACCCCTAGTCGTTAGTGGCTTCTTGCCTTCGTCATTCGCGGCTGTGTGCCTTCCGCACTCGCAATCCCCCTCCCCCACTCGGACGTTCTAGTAGGTCCGTCCCCTAACAAGTCACTGGACCTGGCCGATAAAATACAGGGTAAGGCTAAAGCCCTAAACTCAATTCAGTCTGTAAGAATTCAGTGCAGAATGTTGCTGTATAAATTCACTCTAAAACTTTAGGGCCTACTTATCACGATTTTTAAAATTCGACTAAGGCTCGCGGTAGAAGCCTAGGAGGACATTTCAATTTTTAATGCTGCGACTGCGAGTGGTGTTCTTCTAAAACCTAAAATCTCAGTTTATTTATAATAGTAAAGTCATATTTTTCACAGATTTAGATGGTTTAGGTACTTTTACATCGAAATCATCGGTGAAAAATTTGAGGTAAATTAGAGCCCAAAATGTAGCCTACTCCATTTGGTATCAAATGCTCAAAATTGCGTTGGTTCTACCCGATGGGGAGCTTACGACGCTCCCCCAGACCCCTAGTCGTTAGGGGCTTCTTGCCTTCGGTATCGCAGCTTCGCGCCTTCGGCGCTCGCAATTCCACCCCCCCCCATTCAGACATTCTAGTAGGTCCCCAACTTCTGGACCGTGGTTGCGCCTCTGCCCCTCTGCACTTTGGTGTGCGTACATTAGATAAAATATAGCATTCTCGTTATGAACAACATTCACGTTCGATTATAATACCTGGGGATAAACGGTCACGTGGTCGAGGGCGCAACTGCCGCGCAAGTAGCAAGGAAGCGACTTTACTTTACTGGGGAAGGAGCCGATGCAACACATAGCCTGGGTTCCCAGAACGGCAGCAAAGTGACTTACATCGGTGGCAGCATGGCACAGTTTCTCAAATGTGGGGTTAGGTCCTACTATCTGTCAGAAATTGCATACGGATAGTCTATCCGATAGACTCTATCCATTACTGATCGC